>CAJPEX010005274.1:0-14434 GCA_905338405.1 Notodromas monacha | reverse complement strand
AAAAAAAAAATTGCAAAACCCCACGGACAAAAGCAGGAAGCGTGAAGCAGGGCAGAAGAAGGAATTCAAAATCAGTGAATTCATTCAAGTTCCGCATCGGAAAATTCGAGTACCGTAACATTTGACCGATTTTTATTCATTGCAGTGCCTCGCTAAAAATCCGCCGAAATCGATAAATTTCCATATTCAACGGATGTTTTCCAATCAGCAGATCAATGACGAAGTACTGATAGCATATAAATTTCTTTCCTTCAACACGATTCAAAGTAATTCAACGAACTTCACTACCAACATTTTTAAAAGCAAAAACAAATTTTTTGCTCAACATATATTTTTCCAAAACTGTTTCAATCGACATCCAAAGAACGTCGAAAAATATTCAATGTAGCGAAATCTGAAGTGTCAAGCTTTGCACAGTAGTTTTGATTACGAGACTGCTCTGAAATTCGGGCAAAAAATTTGCATCATTCCATCGGAAAATATTTAAACATGATCAGCTTCCAAGATTCTGATTTTCGGCGCAAAAAATTCTTTGAAACAAAACTTTGTCCAATTTAAACGCGACTGAATATCCGGGGTCGAAATGAAAAAAAATTCATTTTTTAACGAGAGTCTCTGAATGAATGGCCAAATTGAAAAAAAAAATCCAGCACCTGAAGACCTTCTGAATAGGTTTCCAACGTAAGAATCTCAGACGGTACCAGCTCACCTTCCAAGAATTTATGTACATATTTTTTTTTTTACAAAACCCAGTTTTGCTTCGAGATGATCATAATAAAAAATGGAATGGGCGGTAAATCTCGGGAGAAATGACCCACGATGCTTGCTGACAGTCTTGATTAGCACGTAAGTCAGACATCAAGAAACAAGGATGAAGGAAAAAGGAAAACCCTGTCGATCTGACACGCGTCATCGACGTCTGTCTTCTGACAAGGTGGCAACCACAAGAAATATATGTACATATGCTCGTATATACATATATACAAGCAGATGTTGCTTCCAACAACCACGTCCTTGGGGAAAGGAATGCTTTTTAGCAGCCATCACGATTTTGTGCGTCAAGTTCATTTCTTTCCTGAAGCTGAGATTTATTGGCATTGAGAGCGTAACATTGGAGGAAAAGGAGATTTTCCTCGTGAAGAATCGCATTCCTGACTGAATGGCAATCCTCCACATACTTTCTAAAATAAATTCATTAAACATTTTCAAATATTTTTGGAACAAATTTGTGAAGATTATACTATTCTACAGAGATTGTACATATAACATTCCAGTGCTTCCCACTGAAGTTCATTTCACCTGGAACTCCGCGGAGGAAATTCCCTCGTTTAATTTTTTTATGCGTTCCGAATTCTCCCTACATTCATGAAAAATTTACAAGTATTTCCGGACATACACATGAAGATGATACTATTTTTCAGAGATTATAGAACATTCGAGTTTTTTTTTCAATGAAGCTTATTCCACGCGGAATTTCGGCGAGGGGGAAATTCCTATATTTTAATTTATAAGGTGTTTATCGCCTTTAAAAAAAACCATTCAACCTCTGAAAAATGATGTCGTGATTGGTATCAATTTCAAAACGCAAACATTCCATTGGAAGTAACGCTGACGGAATATATATTCCATTTTTTTTAAATCCGTACACGAAATAATATAAATTTAAATTTAAATAGGTTTCGGTGCAGCAACTTCTGTTGAAAAAACATACTTAAATTTCGCTCTTTATAATACTTTTCCTACCGTGTTAAAAAGGGATCTCTCTTTTTACTATTTTTTCTTTTAACAGTGACTGGTCAGCTCCGGCGTCTCAACCAGGGCGAGCCCAGGGACGGTAGCGGCGGTCGCGGAGGCGGCACCTCATCCTGCATCTGAGGCGGCATGCCGCCGCCCGGTGGCGGCGGGCCTTGGTCGTACCTCAGCCCACCACGTGGCACCAAATTGCTCTTGCCCTGAGTCTCGTCGTCCAGGCCCGTCGGCGACGCATTCGACAGCAGGGACGCCGAATGACCGTGCTGACCTCGGGTCGGCGGTTGGACGTACAAATTCTGCGCAGAATAATTCGGTCTGGCGTCCGCGATGTCGATGAAGGGCGACGACGACTGGGCGCCTTGCGACGACTGCATTTGCTGGGCACATTCTTGAAAAAAAAAAGAAGGACAAAACGCATATGAATCATCCATTAGAATTATTATCGAATCATCAAATGCAAATTCATCGAAGAGTCCTCGACAAACAGTCGCCAACCCTCACGAATAGCACACAACAAATAAATATATTGCGTGTCTTTCACGCAATATTTTAAGTGATTCATTTTTTTTAAAAATAAAATCAGATTGACAACTTCGTTTCTCAATCATTGAAACCCATATCCGATGGCATTAACTCATGCGGTGGAAATTCAACCCTCATGAAACTTAATGGATAAAATCAACATTTCCGCAGAATCGAAACCGGATGTTTTTCCAGTTCCATCGCAGCAGTTGCAGTGAATAAAATTACGAATACCGAGATTCAAAAACTTTCCCGCGACGTATTTTTCAATGAAAAAAACAAAGACTGACTGAGTAGACATGAAACTTGCGGAAACAACAATTCGGAGAAAAACCTGAGAATCTCGCAAGTTTTTCTCCGGAAACGTCGACATGGATTTTCCTTAGCATACTTTTTGAATTTCAATCATGAAATTTCCATTTTATCTTTTCAACTGATCACATCTTGATTCTTCGAGCCTGTAAACTTTTTCGGGTTTCTTTTCATGAAAAAACGGGACAAGAAAATAAGGGTGATGAGAACTTTGTGGGGGTCGATGGAAAAAAAAGCTGAGCTCAACATAATTTCAGGAGTACATTAATCGAATTGATTTCGAAAATCATTCATCAGAATAAATGTTTTCACGTTCAAAATGTTTTTTTTTTCCTTGAATACGTAATACGTATTGAAAATCGTGGATGATAAGAGTAAATTTACGTAGGCAGTTAATCCGAAATAATTGAATCGATTGGAAAGTTTCGTGACTTAGTTCATTAAAAGAGTCAATACATCCATTTAATCATCAAACTTCCCTTCGTGGCGAACACATTATCCGCATATAATCTTGATCAAGTCTAAGGCAACAAAACAAGATCAGACCAGGATTAATCAAATTAATTCCAAAGTCACCCACCAGAAACTTCAATGCACACAAGTCATGACCCAACTTCAAACGAAGTCGCAAAAAGAAAAAGCGTCACATGGAATCTTTCGAATATGTGAATCAGCAAAAAACGTAGCTAAAGCCCCAGTCAAAGAATAATCGAATTGATTCAGCAGCTTCGATATTAATTCATCAAAAAGTTTCAATACATCCATTTCGTGATCAAACTCTCGAGGACGCGTGGATGAGTAACTCAGTTGGGCGGAAAAGACGGCTGGTGGTAACTCAATGTTGGGTCAGCATAAAATAAATGTCCCATGCTCTTCGGGGTAAAAAAAAAAAAAAACCTGTCTGTCGTACACAGGTTCGTGTTCTTTCGTTTGGCAGGACTAAAAGCAAAAATCCGACGCCTACGAGACCGGAATACTGACCGACAACGACGATCGCGTAATTTGGCTGCGGAAAAAAAAAAAAAACCCTGTCAGGGGAAACTCTTCTCACACAGACGACCCTTACATCTCTCTTGGAAGTAAGTGTACTGTACTCTGCCGACATTATGAATCAGCAGAACATCAGTTGAGTGCATCTTACAAGACCTTCTCCCACACTACACACTATACAGAGAGTCTCGTTTCCTCTTGTGGCGTTTATACAGTCGGGTTGAGTAGTGGTGAGAGGAATGGCTGTCGAGTTGACTCAATGGAAAGGACAGGTAGTGAGGCTATTTTACCCCTAAGCGTTCTCTTTTACGCCGGAAGTGCGTCTCACTTGTCACTATGCCTTACATCAAGTTTTGGCGAACTTCGGAGCATATATCACATCATCAACTGGATATATATTCGTTCAACAAATTTTTTCTCGTCAATTAAAGTGGGACCCCGAGATGCGGAAATAATTGGTGCATGAACCTTTCCCCCAACATAGACGTCCATGGGAATATTTTCATTACTTTTCCAGAGAATTAGAGGACAGAAAGCCATCGGTAGTTTTTCCTTCAAAGTAATTTTTTATCATTGGGGAGAAAAAAAAAACTTGAAATAATTTATCTGGGCTGGATATTTTTGTTGACAAATAATTTTATTTCCGATAACGATTTTGCGGAAATATGCGGAATTACATAAAATATTATTTTCAAAAGCATGATAATTTGTATCCATTTCCGAAATGAAAGGCCAAAATATATGATTTCCGATAGAAATGAACTTTTTTCGATAAGATTCCGTCTTCAAAAAAGCAATTATTTGAAAGATAAATGTATACTGAGATCAATAATTATGAAAACAAAAAATAAAAACAAAACTGAATAAAATAATTGTTCTGAAGTTCAAGATGCAGAAAATAAATGTACAGAAGAAAACCACACAGAATCTGATCTTTTGGCATCAGAATAGACCCAAGTAAAATTCTTGCTGTACTAAACACACATGATGAAAAAAATAAGCAAAAATTTAGCATATTTCTGATCATGAATTACAGTAGTTTAATTCATGATGAAATTCATTTTTAGCATTTGTACCTGTATTTTTCAAGAAATACAAACATTTAGGTAATGAAATTTTCACAATTTTTGTCAGAAATATTGGGAAAGTGTCCGTAATTCGATTCACAGTACGGACGTCGGGGAAAGATTTGTTCACTTTCAAGTGTCACTAAGTGGAATTGTCCGTATGTTGGGGTCCCATTACTTGTAATTTCTACGTAAAAGGGCGAATCGAAACTTCCGTTGGTGCATTGCATTTTAATTCGTTAGGTGTCGGTTTCTAATTAAAATCTTTCGAATCAAAACACTCGAAGAACACAAACTTTGATCAGCCAAGAGTTTTATTCAAATGCGAGAAACTCCTTGTTCATCAATTGGCAGTTCAAAGGAAATTCGTCGTCGGAGTTACAAATATTGCCAAGAAGCTTTTTCCATTGGAATATTGTCGTCGGATTTCGTAGACTTTCGTGGAGAAAATGTCGAATGATTCGGACTACTGAAGAAAAATACAGAAGTGTAAAGATAAACCTTCTTTCCTGAAGGTCATGAATCAAAAACTTTCTATCGTCTCTCTGATTTCATCTCACCACGAAATTATCAAAAAGGGCTCCTTGAAATCAAAAAAGCTACTTATCTTCAATAAAACTTGCACAGGAGAAACCAAAAGAGTGAAAAAACACTTTTAAAATAGCCATGGAATGGCGCCATTTCGGATTAAACATGTATTACGGCTCTTACTGAAGCTTTTTCTCCCAGAAATACTGGAGTAGGTCAAAAGGTCACTGCTATATTTTTTCGAGAAAGCTCATCTGCAAACGTTTATAAATAAATTTGCAGCGAGTCAAACTATCTTTTTTTTTTTTTAGCTCAACTGCGAGGAAAACGGTGCTAAAGGAAATTCGAAAAAATAGCTCAATCCGACCCTAATCTCTTTTTTAAATGTAAGTAGCGACTATCGTTTGGAATTGAATTTTTTTAGTCCAAGGTATGCCAGGACGAAAATACAGAACAACTATAATATATTGTCAAAAAAATGGTTTCTCGACGTCAAACGAACGAATGATGCTCGAAGCCATTTTATTCGACGGCAAAAAATTTAGGCTTGAAAGTCTGATATAAAATGGACATCATTTATGTAAAAAGACTAGTACGAGCGTTTTTTTTTTTACCCAATTTTACCCAACAGGTTTGAATGTCCATGTTTTTGATCCAGAAGGCTTCATGGCACTCGAATTATTCAATTTGAAAGTTTGAAGCATTCTTGAAAAAGGTGAACTTCAGACAAATTCAAAAAATCCAAAAACATTACTCCAATATCAAGGCTTAGTACCGTGATTTGAAAATGTCAGCCTACCAAAGTTTTGCAGCACAGAATAAACATAACGCGTCAGTTTCCGGCGAATCTTGACGCTCAGTAATTGATTCAAAATTCCGAAAGAACAAGAACTTGAATAAAGCATAAGCTTTCAACAAAATCTTCTTGAATTTTCCACTGGGCACTTCAAAATATCTTCCCGAGGTTTTGAAACTTCGGGACTAAATAATAAACAGCTAGCAAGGATTAAAACCGAAGAAAAAAAATCTTATTTCCTAGATATAGTGGAATATCTTTTTTAAAAATTATAAAGCTGGGCTTGAAGAAAGTTTTCTCACGATGGAAACTTGAAATAATTTATTTCAGCAGGTTAACATTAGTTCAAAGTGTTATTAGTAGAAAAACCAACATTTATTTTTCTTCAGATAAATTTCAACTGCCATCCAGGGTCTTTCAAAAATTTCAGATGAACATATTACAAACTGTATTACTACTTTATTATGCTGAAGAAATGTTTCAGCCCACGGGTTCCAGACCACAGATTTTGACAATTGTCAGAAAAATGCCGTTGTGGCACCAAATTGTCGTGTCCTCCAACAGAGGCCCTTAAAAAAATTTAGATTGAAAGGTGCCTCCTCACTGGGGCTCCGCGGAGCACAGATTAACAACTTTCGCATTACCATATGCAGTAAAGTTCCGTTACAACGAATCTCGTTTCGACGAATTTTTCATCAAGCCGAATTTTTTCTTGGGTCCTGGCAGTTTTCCCTTGGGCGCCATTTTATAAAAATATTATTTTAACGAACTCCTTTTTAGGCTGTAATTTCAGTATAACGACTTCGTGGCCCTGATTTCATGCATAGGCCGCAGGGATCATTCAAAAAATGGCTGAGATTGGAAAAAATTGAAATTGAGAAAAATTCAAACTTCTTCCAAGAACCAAAAAACGTTTTGCAGAGAAACGATAGTGTTCAAAAAAATACTCAACATAACACATTTCTTGGGAAATCAATCAAAAATGTAGTAAAAACCATGAAACTCATTACAACAAATTTATGTTTAAAACGAATTCGTAATCGGGTCCCTGGGAATTCGTTGTAAGGAAATTGTACTGTACATCGAAAAAATCTCGAAATTTTTGGAGGGGGGAGGGAAGGTCGTTGGGAACATATTTTTGGCCAAATCAAATTCATGGCACGCCATTCATAGTCAGGTCTCAGATTAAAGATCCACGGAAGGAAATTATGCGCCAAGATCAAAGGCCCGAGTCAGGACCTGCTGTGGCAGCCAGCAGCAAGCCGCGCCTTTGGGTTGAAAGAGCTCACGTGCCTAACTTTACGTTTAGCCTTTACGCTCGTATGCCGGCAAGGGATGCACGGAGCGTTGAGGCGTATTTTCTTATTGACGAGAGAAAAAAAAAACACGCGAGAAAACCTGTTCTATTTTATTGTGCACGAAAAGAGGGGTGTCACGAAAGTTGACGCAGTTGGGCTGCCATTTCATCAGAAATATAAAATATTTAGGCAAGATGTTCAAGAAACATTCCTCCTTCCGCTTCAGCATCCATTATTCGACCAAATTATTATTTTGAAGACGGACTGTACTCGAAAAATAATGAGGCTATCTTCGGCCTGCCATTTCAGAAGCTAAAACAAAATATGCGGATTTTGTTCTTCGCGAGAAAAAGTGCCGATTTCCCTTAACCGTATTCGAGTTCCATTCGACAGTAATGCTATTTTTGAAATAATAAAAAATTATTCTGAAGGAAAAAAATACAGATGGCTTTCTGTCCTCTGCTTCAGCATACATTCATCTTTCGGATAAATACTTTTATGAAGACATCGAGGAATCTAATAAAAAAAAGTACATTTCTACATCTGTTTTGGCCTTTCTTTTCGGAAATATGAGATGAAAATTACTGTATCATGCTTTCGAAAGTAATATTTGATTTAATTACCCATATTTCCGCACAATCGTTATCGGAAATAAAATAATTACTCAACAAAAATATCCAGCCCTTTCCTTCCGGCAATCAGTTCAAAAGCCAAAATTTCCCTGGAAAAGATTTATCCTGTAATTATTCTTTTATTAAATCTAAATAAAGTTGATATGTAGAAAATTGGGCTATCCACAGTTTCCCGAAAAAATAGCCCCGCAACATTATCTTTCTAAAATGGCAGCCGAATGTGGAAAGTTCAAGACTGCCCCTGGAAGGAGGCGAAGGGGGATGTGAGGGAAATTCTACCCCTGTTCGTTTTGTTTTTTAATATTTATTATACTGTATTCGCTGTTTTTTTCTGGATAAAAATTCTCCAGAGACTAGTAGAGAGGATATGGAGATCAAAGCCGGCCTCATTTCTGAGAGCAACTCATTCTGCTGTCGCTTCCGAAGTTTTGCGCGCGGAAAGAGTTTGGAGAAATTTGCACGCCCCAAACACACCTCAAACTCTGCATGGCTACACGGATTTCTTCCTCGTGTCGCGCAAATTTTGCTTTGCTATTTGATTCATACACTTCGTCTATGAAAGGCATTTATGACAAAATTAGGCGTGTTTGATTTTATTGGATGATTCGGAAACAAGAACAAAAAACTCTCGAGCTGTCCGACTTTTTTTTCCATCACTGCAGCATCTTCATTTTTCACACTTCCAAAACTTCTTTTAGAGATTTGAACACATGCCTGGGCTCTGTTGATCGAAGATTTTCAGTAGCACAGGAATATATCTTCTATTGCACTCGTTTTTATTGAAAATTGACATTTCTACCGCGATCGATTCCACATAAAAACATTCCTTTCTCGACATAACTATGCGCAGAAGGGGTTTTCCCAAATTCCAAAACACTATGTTGTGCCAGATAATATTGGAAGATCAATTTGGAAATTGCATTGATGAGTCAATATTCCGATTTTTTCCTTATTCCACCTCTTATGGTGAAATGTGGAATCGACAGGATAAAAAAATTAACATTTATTCCAGTTTCTAAAATATCTGGAAGTTTCTTCCGGATATTTTTCTAGACTATGCAAATTTGACTTGGGTGAAATATGGGACTGCTCGAATAAAATGACGCTTGTCTGAAATTTTCAACGACTTTTGGTCCGCAAAATAGGTATGCTAGAATTTCACAGCTTCAAAAATCCTAGCTTTCATGGTATTTACTTCGAAACATTTCTGAATGGTTTGGATTCACATAATTTTGATGCGATACTTCATCGCATTTCCAGCAGAAAAAGGCTGCATAATGAAAACAGAGCCTATAAAAAAACTTCAAATAATTCATTGGAAGCAGGGGCTGAGGGATGTTCATTCAAATATTTATCAATTCTCCAGATTTTACAAACATTACGAAAGTTCGTATAAGTTATAGGAAGTGTGTGATGATTTCATGCCAATTTTGTCTTCCGTGTTCCTAAAGCTTTACAGCTCGAACTTTCGACAACTCCTTCACGGTGAGCAAGCGATCATATCAAATAAATTTTTAAACAAGGAATTTAAATTTGTAATTTTACTCTGAGTTTGACGATGAATTTCTCGCTTATTCGGAGGATTTTAATTTACAAACAGACAACTACAGATTTTATTGTCGAGGTGATGTACGAATAAAATTGTTTGCTTCATTCATCCTCATCAAGTACCGACATTTTCGAAGAATAAAAGCAGCGATTTTCAAGGATGCGTTTCCAAGATTCAAGAGTCACTAGGAAGTGGATGTAAATTTCGAGGTCATTTTAGCAGAATACATCATTTCCCTGACGTTTCACTGCTGAAAATTTTTGAGTAGTGTTTTCACAATGCGGAAGAAAAAGAAAAAAATAATGCATTCAAGCGACTTGAACACTGGTGAATATTTTCCAACCAGCTGCAAAATTCGGCACGTTGCGAAGAAAATGAACCGTTTTCCGCGAAAATGCGGCCCACGTATTTTGTTTCTGCGTTGATGAGAAAAACCCGGGTGGTCTTCGAAATCGAATCACGCGTGTTTTCTATTATACAGTATTGCACAAACGTGGGTTTACCAGTCGAACAAACTCGGGAGTTGTACGGAAAAGCGATTCAATTGTCGAGCCGAGATTTCGGACCACAAATTAACGCGCGGTTCGTCGGATAACGAGACCGGAAGGGTTTTCCTTATCCACGCACCCTAATGAGATCGAATGGGTTCCTTCTCGATCCGGGCTCCCCTGAAAGAGACGGAGATAAAAGCAAAGGATGCTTTACATGTGACGAGAAGGAAGGGGGGGGGGGGGCGAAATGCAAACCCCGACCCGACCCGAAAGCCGGGATTTCGGCTCAGTAATTGAACCCCTCCCGACACCCCCCCCCCCCCGAGAGCAAATTGCGAGACTGAACCGAGTTTCACTGAGTTTCCGGTCTGCGTTTGATCGCTGTTATTACAGCAAATCGGAAATACAGAGAGCTAGGGTATTGTGTTTTACAGTATATGGATCCCATCAAAAACGCCGGGGGCTATGGTTCACTACGCGTACCCTATTATTGGTGTCCGTTGTTCGAGAGGTAGGCACACGATTTTAATTGAAATCGTCTTCAAAAGCCTAGAGAATTTTATTGGTCGAGAGTCAGACGATAGATTTCAGCATTCTAAGAAAATTTGTGAAGTATTTTCTGATTCTTCATCGACAATTTATTTAAGGTTTACTTGGGATACTTTTGGAACCGCAATCCATTCACGGACTTTCATTAATACAGGATTATAAAGCTCTGACTAATGTTTGTATTTGAACTTTTCATGCTCTGTATCCTCAGGCATTCAACAAGCAGAAAGCTCAAGGATTAGTAAAAACGGCAGACGAGAATCCAGAAAAAGTGACACTAATTTTAGTAACAAAGTTCTTCCCGGATTTAGACACATACACACGCTAAAAACCCTGGAAATGTATCCTGTACCCCACATTCTTCTTGACAGGGGAACCCAAAAAAAAAAAAAAGTGGTGATCATATTTATTTCGTGCCAGTCCAGGTCAGGATACACGCCGCTTCATGCGAACCTCTAATCAAAGATTTGCGTTCAACGTTTACGACCATGCCTATAAACTTCGTTTGCATCTTGAAGTGAAGATGATGAAAAAAAATACAGTAATTGAACATTTCAAAATACTTCCCATGAGCCCCGAGAAACGCGCATATGAGAAAAGAAGGGCTTGGCCCGCGATGCAATAAATCACTGTGTCGCTTTGAGGAACTCGGTTGAACAGCAATCTCGTTTCTAACCCCGGGATGGGATCGCGAATGAAGGTGAATCATGTTTATTCAGTGATCGACACGACCTGGCTTACATTTTAGCTGCCAGCCTGATTAAAAAAGTAAACAAAACCGAAACAGCAATGGGATGATTCAGATATTTAAAATAAATCTGCGAGTTTCTGATGTGTTGCAGCCTTCAGGGACGGAGAAGAATTTTGCGGAATATTTTACAACCTACTGCTTTTGCGTGCACACAAAAAAATAATTGCAATGATTTTACCCAAAAGGCATCTCGATTATTTTCAGAAATCATAAATTACAGACCCGACAGGAGAAATTAGATTCCCTACGACTTGATAAATGTCGACAAACTTTCGTTCCTGAAAAACAAAACAAAAAAGCAGCTTCGTCTCACAAAATTCTCGAAGAAAAATTACGGGTTACATATAAATATTTATTGAGGTTTGATTTGAGAAAGTATTCTCAGATCATTTTCTGTTTTTTTTTTTTTAGCACCGTTGGATTTCTGCCGAAGGATGAATTATTCGACGAATATTTGCACATTTATGTTGAAATTAAGAGTTGGAAGGGCACACCATCACTTGAAGGAAATCTTTCATGGATTTGTCAGCAATTCAAATGTTACTGAGTGTTTAAAATTATTGAATTACTTTCCAAACGACAATTCCCTTGATTTCATAATCAAATTCCAAAGATCATAGAAGGCTTCCGAACTCCGCGATTTCTGTGCTGCTGAATCTGATTGCGCGAATTTCTTTGAAGTTTATATCAGCAAATCAAAGCTGCACTTGAAGATCATCGGCTGATTAAAAAAAAAATTGCTGACAATTTTGACCGTGTTTCACACAACACTTTGAATCTATTACACTCAGAAACATCTGAAATCAAAAAATAAAATTATTTTATACGATGGAAATATATAAATTCTGATTCAGTAGATTAGAAACGTTAATTCTTCTTCAGAAAACATGACAAATAAATCTCAGGAAGGAATGAGTGCAGGTTATTCTTTGATGCTTCAATTTCATTTCGCATACTGCTCTTGCAATTATTTTGAAGTACGCGCTCAATAATTGGTGGAAGTGACAAAGATTTAATTCAAACATTCTCGTGTTTTTCCGACGCCGCGGTCACACTTCACTCTTAATTGCATCATTGGCGCATACAGGAATGAGGGATGCAAAAACAAAAAACAAAAACAGATGTATGTTTTAGATTTGAATGGGGTTCATTTTTGTGCGACTTCTCACCTTTTTGATTTTCATACTGGTTCGCAGTCGACAGGGCGGGTGTGGGTGACGGCTTGTCGCGCCTGACGATGAGATGGAGCTTGTCCTTGGCGCTGTCGACGAGTTTCCGAGCTTCCTTAAGCGTCATGTTCTCTGTCGAGTGAGCGTTGATCTTCGTCAGCACGTCACCTTCCCGCAGGCCACCTTCCTTGTCCGCTATGCTCCGGGGAAGCACCTCTTTCACGTAGATTTTGCAGCCCAACACGACGCCGAAATCTGCAACAGGGAAACATCCCACACCAATCAACATCGGCACAAATGTGAACCCGAGAGAAAATTATCAAGCTAGCAAAAAAAAAATACATTGAGAATTTTAAATCGTTTAACATTTTCAAGGGCCTAGATCGAAATCACTCAAATGCGCCGAATGGGGTTGCATTTTTTTTTTTTCAAGATGTAAATGTCTTACCACTATATCCAAATTTATTTTGTGAGATATTTTCAAACTATGAAAAAATGAGACCCCATCAAAAACTCAAAACTCATCGCTTATTTTTTCAAGTACCCTCTTTCGATCACTCTGGTTCGGGCCCCCTGAGATTTTCAGCACCCCGATTTCACATGGATTTTTCCAGTCCTTCAAGACGCCGAAATCCGAGCGAAATAATCAAAGAAAATAACATTAGCACAGATGTGTACACGAGGAAACCCCCAGGTCAAGTTGTCAACAATATAAGGAAAATTTTAGATTTTTCAACCTGTAAACTACTGTACAGTATTTTTTTTTATCAAGTTACCAATTTTAGCACCGCTTGAATGCGTCAAACGATTTTCATTTTTGGAAGTTGTAAATTTCCTACCAGTATCTGGGTTTGCGTGTGAGATTTTTTTTCATCTTTAAGTTGATTCATGATTCGGACAGAGATTTTTTAAAACTTTTAACACTGTCGCAAAATCTTTTGTAAAAAAAAAAAAAACCCCGACGCCAAAATGAGGCTTTTGTCAATCAAAGCAGTTCATCATGGTGACAGTGAATGAAGCATAACAAATGCCACCATGAAATGTTAAATTGGCAGTCGTAGAAATTTGCAACTTATATTTCCGGGTTCTGTTTGCGATGAAGAGCTTCATTGATTGAACGTGCAGTAAATCAGGTCATGAACCACACGATTATTTCCGCGCAGATACTGCATACATGCATACATTTATACGGAAAACATCGGATTTCGAAACAGATGCATCCCAGAAACTCGGAACTTGGATGAGAGCTGCCGTCGTGGAAATCAACTCCACACCAACGAATTTCGATTATTCCGCGATGCAAAAAGGAAATCCACATCAAAGGCATGAATTCGAAATTAAAGCAATCTGGATTGAAGGACCTCATCTCGCTAAAAATCCGCTTTCGGGTCTCAATTTCCGTGATTAATGCGCTCTGGAAACGAAAGCCAAAATCCTCTCCCTTTTTTTTCTTTTTACATATTTTTCTATCGCATCTCCCCTCTTCTGACTTCAGACTAGCATCGTACTTGGAAAGGATGATCGTTTCTGTAATTCATCTTATCCATCATTCCCTTCCCCTGTCTCCCTTTTTTTCTGAGGGAAAAGCGAATCAACTTGATACTCCGTCAATTTGCAGCCCTTTGCTTGAGCGAATTCGATCAAAAGTTCTCCCGGGTGCGCTTGAAAGCCCTGAAAATTGCTTCCCTTCATGCGGGCACCAAGAGGAGAAAAGCCATCGACGAAATTTTCATCAGACGGGTCCCCCGGTAACCTAGAATAAATCAACGCCGTCAATTGCCTCCCATCAACATGCAATATTCAAACCCGGGTGCGATTTTCCGCCTTTCCATCCACTCCCAATTTTCAGGCACATGATCGGCTATAGGAACCAATAGCGGGGTTTAACCCATGTTTTAACGAAAAAAAATTAAAGAGAATAATGGTACTAGGAGGAAATTAATTTTATCGCATGTCTGCAGGCTCATTAATTATCTCGCATCTGTTGTGCCTAGAATGAGAGGCTACACACAATTGTAAGCTAATGGT
>CAJPEX010005273.1:0-14935 GCA_905338405.1 Notodromas monacha | reverse complement strand
GCCCATGGGGCTCCGCGGAACACACTCGAGTTTACAACCCTGGATAATTTATGGAATTGTAATGCTCGCGATGTTGAAAGCGAAGTTTCCTTCAAATGTAAATTAGCGAGCAAGAAGTTTGCAAAGTTACGTATCCGATCGTAGAAAATCCCTCTCAAATTAATAAAGTTTTGCTTCACAATTCGCTGTTTATTCCACAGCGGTTTGAACGATCTTGACCCGAAAAGTTGGGTTACCATCATCAGAGTTTTCCATTTATATAAATCGCAATCAAGAAGAAGAAAAAAACAGATCTTGCCATCCTTTGTTTCTTTCGAGGTTTTAGATATAAATAATCCCTTCCATAAAACAGCTCCTCCCAAGAGACGCATTATTTTTTTTCAAGCCCCACCATAAGAACCACAGAGACCCACTTAAGAGTCTTTTGATTCCGCAGACCTTTAGATTTATTTGACAGGTACTGTACTATGATACCAGGAACGAAGTTGATCATCATCAAAGGAGTGATCACAGACACTATTTACTTCAAACGTATGCTTTTAAAAAACATTACTGACTCAATTCCCCAAGATCCCAATAATTGTGTTCATAAACCGTTCGGGACTAGGAGGGAAAACTGAAATTTTAGAGCTCAATAGAAATCGCTTACTGACGCTTGAAAAATACAGCTTAATAAATATTCGCCTATTAAAACGTGGGAATAAAGATAAATCTGGAATGTCAATTACATCAAATTAATTTGAACACCCCTGTGCCATCGAGGTACTTGTCGAAGCATCTCGGTTATCTTCAGAATAATCACCAAAATTACTGATCAGTATTATAAATCTTTTTTTTTTTTAATCAACGAACTTTTGAACGTGGATCGCGAAATTGAAGATTTCAATTAAAATATGAAAATATTGTGGGTTCAAGGAAGAGGATTCCATTTAAACGTTCTTCGCTACGAAAATTACACTGAAACCTAGCTAGATTGTTAGAATATTGTAAAAGCTCGTTACAACGAAGCCGTCAGGACCAGAAAAATACAGTAGTTTCCTTGTGGACAAACATTCGTTACAACGGAACTATTTCAAAACTATTGGGCAGGGACCTGAAAACCCACTTCGTTGCTATCGTTATAACGAAATTCTCTGTAGTGATATTCCACAATATCACGAAAGAGTCTTCTCTTGTCATACTTCAGAATAAAAATATCAATTTACAAGTTCTGGGCGAATCAAATGAACAGTTAAATGATCCATGAAAATGAATACAGTTCTTCTACAAAATTTCTACCTAATTTAGTCATTATAACATCACATTTGGAAACTTCGATGCCATTATCTGGGCTTCCAGAAAACAAATCCTCATAAAAATGTTGGTGACATTTTTTTTATCCTCATGTTGTGGTGAATTTTTAAAACACAAAATATAGTAATCAAACAGTCTCAGTCGCGATATTACCAAGAAATAAATTAAATACTCGGAACGAAAAATGGAAGTTTTTCCGCAATTAAAAAAATAGTACGGCAAATTTTGAAAAGTCTGGGTCACCGTAGATAAATGGCAGCATTTCCAGGATAAAAAAAAATCTTACGACATCAAAAGATGCGAAATCTCACGATCAAAGTCAAGGGATGACACCCAACTGGAGCCTGAAATCCTTTTCACGCGTTGTCAATTAAATTCGGAAGTCAATCCCGGAAAATCCGGCCCCGGAAATCCTACTTGAGACACTCACGCGCCTCAGTAATGAACCGCTTCTCCGCTGATGCGTTTCCTGAAAACTGTTTGCTAAAATGCTTCAACTGTTCCTTTGTCACATGGAACACAGGTGGGGTGGGGGGAAATACCCACGAAATTGTTGCAAAGGAATGAAAAACAAGAATTTCAACAGTACTTCAGGAAATATTGACGCGTTGATTCCGGTATTCTGAAATTTCGCACGATGTTTTACATCGTGCGACTTTCCGCAAAATCTCCCAGGTAGAAATCTGAGTAATACAATCGAATCTGCAGAGGTTCACCTACGATAATGATTTTCCATTAAATTTGTTCTTGTCTTAATTTCAAGCAGAATGTATTTCAGAAGATTATTTATGGACGGTGATTAAAAATCTTCAACTCCCTCCGGGATGAAGATTCGGGATTGGAAGAATTTTTACATAATAGAATTTTATTTTACTTAATAAATTCTGTCAGCAGTTAGTATAATTATGCAAATATGCAAACGTCATGTGAATCTTTCATACGCGATTCAGATTATTCAAAAATCACGCATATAGAACATTAGAGACTAGAAAAAAATCACTCAGTCAAACCGTGTTAATATCGTCAAGAGAGTGAAACAGCCAGAAAATAAAAAGATGGAGAGTAAACTGATGACAAAAAACCATTCAGAAAAAATCCCACAATCACCCCTTTTCTCCCTTATTAGGAGTCGTCGTCTTTATCGTTAGCGACTGAAAGAAAGAACCGATTACCGATTTGTTTGTTTTTTAAATTTTTTTGTCTGAGGCGTAAGAGCGTGGGTTTCTTTTTTTTAGTTCTTTCAAGCTCGTCGATTATCCCGCCCATAACCAACAGGTTGCAAAGTGCGTTCATGCTGTTCAAGAGCAGTGAGCAAAAAGTGCGGAGTGCTGCTTCCGCGTTGCATGTCAGCACAATCGTCATCGACAGTGTCGAGGCCCAGCAGGCCCTTGACACGCTGAGAAAGCGAATCCACAACAGCGGCGCCGGATCTAAATTGTTCAGATCGCAGGCCATAGATGCTAGTGGACGCCGGGGGGAATTTCTCGGGACATGGCGGCTTTGTGGGTGGCGGCTTGGGCTTTCTCTTGGGACAGCCAGGGGGACACGGTGGCGGTGGAAAACAGCAGGGGCCACATCCTACAAAAATATGCGAGAGTATCACAGCAGGTTTCAAAGGTGCGCACCTCAAAGGAGCGCATCTCAAAAGAGCGCATCTCAAAAGAGCGCATCTCAAAAGAGCGCATCTCAAAAGAGCGCATCTCAAAAGAGCGCATCTCAAAAGAGCGCATCTCAAAAGAGCGCATCTCAAAAGAGCGCATCTCAAAGGAGCACATCTCAAAGAAGCAACAAAATGTAATTTACATTAGGGTTCAGACATATGGACAATTGGGACTTCAAGACACTACAAAAAATATGCGTCAACATCTGGACTACGTTACAAGATACAGATACAGTACTGTACTTTGCCATCAGTTCTAGAAAAACAAAAAATTCTCAAACCTGATTTTCTTTTTGTGTTTAGTTTTTTTTCATCCTTTCTGCACAGTACGGAATTCAGTCTTTGAAGTTCATCTGTCCATTTTTCTTGAACAAGGGCCAATGTCAATGGCATTAACAAAGCTCTGAAGTTTTTTTCAGTATCACATTTTCTATCCGCTTTCCAAAAAAAACATGAAATTCAAAATTTTGTAAGAAAAATTACTTGTACAAAAAAACACAGGTTTTACAAAAACACAGGTGAATGGTACTCAAGTACCATTCACACCTTTCTCAAATCCTAAGGGCTCCTGTCTTAAGCAGATATAAATTTTTCCAAGTCATACGTTTTTGAAGTTCAAGTGTGCATTCCACTACATTCTAATTGTAAATTTTGCACCAAGTTGGACAGAAGAACTTATTGTAATGGAAACAATATCAGTTGAATTCAATTTCAATTCATTTGAAAAATTCAAATTTGGATGTTATATTTCAACATTTTAGTTTTAGAGCCAGTGAAAATAAGGTGCCAGTCTCATTCAGGGATAGGATTTGATTAAAACATTTCAACTAAAAAAAATTCCGTTTAGTGCAAGGGCACATAGTACTCGAATAAACAAGATAATAAGGTACTGTATCCCAGTATTAATAACATATTAATAACATCAAGTAGAACCTCTGGGACAAGGCGGCGGTCGGCAACACCGCGTGCAACCCGGCGGACAAAAGCAGTCGGGCTCTTCCGGCGGACACGGAGGCGGACACGTGGGCGGACACGGCGGCGGTGGCGGCGGACACGGGGGATAGCAAATCGGCGCCGGCGGCGGACACACCGGCGGACACCTTTTACACTTCGGACAGTCCCCGTACTCATCCTCTTCATCCCCCATTACAACCTGTTGTCCATAAAACGGACGCAGTTGCAACGGATATCCGGGTGCCACTTGCGGCTCTTGTGGCTGAAACGGAAGCAGTCGTTGAGACTGCGGCAACGCGAATACTCGTTGCGGCAGCTGCGGCGGCGGCGGCGGCGCCGCCATGGCGTACGGAAAGCCGCCATACTGGAGCTGCTGAGCAGTGGCGCCTGCCGTGCAGGCGGCTGCCAAAAACAGCCAGGCCAACATCGTCGCCAAGTTTATTCTGCGCCTTTAATCATCTATTTCCCTTCTCCCCCTAAAACACGACAACAGCGTGAAATTTCTCACGAAGAAAAGGAAATTCTCGGAGAATTTAGTCGGTTACAGTTAAATAGAGTTGTGGGTAAGAAAGAAGACATTCATCGCTGCAGCGTAGAACGCTTGCGCGGCGCCCAATATCTTAAATGTTAAGACTCAAAATTCGACCCCCTTTGGGCTGGATTCTGGTTAATCGGGAACTTTAATAAGCACGTAAAAAAAAAAGGTCTTTCGGATTATTGCACAGCGAAGGTCAGTTTTTTTTTTTGCACCATCAATTTACTGCGGATGAGTTCCAAAGCAGTCGTTGATTTCTGTACCCGCCATTGTCCAAATTATAAGACAACAATACATGGATTCACTGAATTTTGAATGGATTCCAGCGCATGCGAGGGTTCTAACAAAAGTTCTCGGAGTAGCACTGAAAATGACATACAATTGAACTGAAAAAAATTTATTCTTCAGGGAAAACATATTCTTTGGCACACAAAACGAATCAGCCCGGTTTGACAATTTTTTTAATCTTTTGTAAAATGCATCCGCCTTCACAGCCGCCACTTTGGCGGCTGTGAAGACGGCTGTCGATGAAAATGGCGGAATTATCTTGGATAACCTGGAGGCAACCCCTGGCATGAATGCCACGTTGATTTCGAGAATTCCGAAGGGAAAGCTGGGCTACAATAAAAAAAAGGGCGCCTCTCCTTTTGAGTGGAGAGCAAAACTCTCATCAGGATGAATTTTGCAAAAGATTTTTTTTTTATGTCAAACCGGGCTGATTTTTTTCTGTGCCAAAGAATATGTCTTCCCTGAAGAATAAATTTTTCAGTTCAATTGTATGCCATTTGCATTGCTACTCCGAGAACTTTTGTTAGAACCCTCGTATATCTGCTCCATGTCATCCAAGAAAGGAAAAACTGTAAAACGATTATTTTCGTAAACTTTGATCGTTCTCAAATTTCAAATTCCACTGATAAACCTACAGTAAAATGCTTCGTAACAATAATTCATTCAGCGGGTTCACGACATCTTCAAGTGAAAATTGATAAAATTCTTTGAAACTCATCAAAAAGAAAATAAAAATTTTACGTATTTTTCCTCAAAAAACATTCCTCGCTCTGAATCTGAACAACACGTGGTCTCTTTCAACAACGAAGTTGTCTACAACAATTTTTTTTACCTCTGTACAACGAATTTTGCTGCGGTCTCTTCGAGTGCTATTATAATGTTATCGGGGTTCTCTATTCCAACGAAAATTATCAAGTTTCTTGAATTTCGTTATACAGCGAGTCCATCTATACACATTTTTCTGAGTGACAAACGAATCCTGTCAGTTTGGATCACAGGATTTCATCGAACAAAAGAGTTTCAAAATCTTATATACAATATTGTAATTTATGTTATCATCGTACCAGTATTTTGTGGAAACCTCTTATGTAATTCTATTCGGTAATTTAAAATAACCTCTTGCCTACTTGGGATGAGATCTGCCTTCTGTTCATAACACTTCTTAATTAATAAGACCCACGNGGGGGAAATGTGAAGTGCAGAGAATGTCACGATTCGAGAATTTACGCGTGAGGCTGAATTCACGCTCAAATTAAATTTGAATAACGTGGGAAATTTTTTTTTGTCTGTATTTCGTACGTGACTTACATATTTTTGGTCATGTTACACATTACGGGACCAAATTTGAGACTGAATCAAATTAAGTAGAATAAACAGACCACTTCATCAATACCTAAAAACTAAAATAGTCTCACTCGGTCAAATTTTATCATGACGCCTGAAAGCTAATGCATTTTTCGTAATTCATGCAAGATCTTCACAGGCGGTTCAACTTGTATTCTTCAGAATTTCAAAATTAAAGAATCCACTTTTCCTAGTGAAATCCCTTTTCTGTCCGTGCCCACGATTATGAAATATTGGCACGGAAGTTATTCAACAAATATTAGTAGGAAGCAGGAGAGTTGCCGAGTGAGCGATCAAAATGTGAGCTGCCTAAAACATTTTTAAATTCCAAATCAAGAAGTTTCCGTAAAATGCAAGACACGTGTACTTTTTTTTCATCGCTTTTCGTTCTCGGCTATATAGTGAATAAGCACGCGTTTCCCCCAAGTAACATCATTGACAGCACAAGCCAACATCCAAGTTTTCCAAAAGGTCGTTTAATACTCCAAAAACGTTTACACCACATGCGACACATTGTCGAAAAAAAATAATGAAAAGAATTTCACGATAAATTGACAAAGAAAAAGCCGACCCAGAAATCACCGCGGGAGGGGGGTCAGTCAATCAAGGTTCTTATCACCTTCGCACAAGGCCCGGGTTGCATCGTCTCCCGTCGCAGAGCAACCCTGACACACCAATCCCCGGAAATCCGAGTACAAACAATGCGCAATCTTGTAATGTAAGTAGCGACGTCGCATCTTGCGAACGCGCCGCGGGTTATAGAATTTACAATTCTGAGTTTTAAGCTGGGGGAAACCCGACCTAAGACCAATTAGCCCTTGAAATTATTCGTGCATTTTTTTTTTTGGTCTTTCGGATTATTGCACAGCGAAGGTCAGTTTTTTTTTTTCTTGCACCATCAGTTTACTGCTGATGATTTCTAAAGCATTCGTCGGTTTCCGTCCCCCTGGATAATCCAAAATGTAAGCCTACACGCTTTGATTTGTCGAATTTTGAATGAATTCGAGCACATTTATCTGCTTTATGTTATCCAAGAAAGGAAAAAACTTAAAAAAAATTATTTTCATAAATTTTGATCGTCCCCAAAATGTAAACTCCACTGATGAACCTTCAGTACAACGCTTTGTAAAAATAATTCATTTAGCGGGTTCACGGCATCTTCAAGTGAAAATAATAAAATTATTCGTAACTCATCAAAAGGAAAAAAAATTTTCACTTATTTTTCCAACAGAACATTCCTCGCTCTGAATCTGTACAACACGTGGACTCTTTCTACAACAATTTTTCTCTCCGTACAACGAATTTTGCTGTGGTCGCATCGAGTGCTATTACAATGTTATCGGGGTTCTCTATTCCAACGAAAATTATCAAGTTTCTTGAATTTCGATATACAGCGAGTCCATTCGTACACATTTTTCTGAGTGACAAAACGAATCCTGTCAGTTTGGATCACAGGATTTCATCGAACAAAAGAGTTTCAAAATCTTATATACAATACTGTAATTTATGTAATCATCGTACCAGTATTTTGTGGAAACCTCTTATGTAATTCTATTCGGTAATTTAAAATAACCTCTTGCCTACTTGGGATGAGATCTGCCTTCTGTTCATAACACTTCTTAATTAATAAGACCCACGGCTCGTCTAATGGAAAAAAAAATATTCATCTTCCCTCTCACCTACACACAACCCTCCAGGAACAAATTAAGAAGAAGAAAAAGTAAGCAACTTCGCAAATGAAGACGCTTTCGAAGTAATAAGACAAGAAATGATTTTTCTCGAGAAGACGAGCTCCGGATTTTTCAATATTGCAGAGGATAAAAATAAAGAGGATCCTTGTCACGATAAATACAGACGATAAAGCATTTTATCTCCAGAGGATTTATCCTGGGATATCACCACAGGTGAAACCCACTTTAAACGTAAAAACATCTGTGTCTTCACAGAGCACAAGTCAACGTCTTTAGCTCAGTATTCTTGACAACTTGACAAATGATTCGGCACATCGACATCCACTCAACACCAAATAGTGAATAAATCACCATGAATTTAAAAAAGAAAGCCGAAAGAAAAATTCCGCAGCGTAAATAGTGAAGCTCAGTGTGAAATGTGGGGGGGGGGGACTTATAAAATATTGTAGATTGTATTCTGAAACAGATAATTTAAATTCACCTGATCTGAAAATTCAATGGTAAATGCCGTAAGAAATGAGTGATTTAGCAGAGCTATTGCAGGATTCCTTTTCAATAGAAATTGAGTTTCTCGACAGATGAATCAATTTCATTTCATAATTTTCACTTAAAAAATCTAAATCGTCTTAATCTTTTTATTTACGCGCTGGATGGCTTTAATTTATCTGAAGGGCTTGACTTCATGAGGCCAAAATCCCGTCAAGGAATAAAAATGCATGAAAAATTCAATTGGACCCTGAATTCTCATTTTTCTTTCAATGTAAATATAATCTTACGGAGAAACTGTGTGTAGCAGGAGATTCTGGTCGAATTTGCCTGGCATGTTTTCCCGGCTCTTGTTTTTTCCGAGCACACGTTCATCTTGATATTTCCGTCGGGCAAGACGGATGTGTTCTGCATTTTCAACCATGGTTTGACGAAGTCTCCTAGCTCTGAATTTTTGTTTTTCAAGCACTTATAAAATTCCGCGCAGAAAAGAAAAAAAAACGGAGAAAACGCAGAAGAAAAGAATTGCTTCGGGGTAAAAATGCCGCGGAGTGAAATAAAATGACGCCGGGGGGAAATGTGAAGTGCAGAGAATGTCACGATTCGAGAATTTACGCGTGAGGCTGAATTCACGCTCAAATTAAATTTGAATAACGTGGGAAATTTTTTTTTGTCTGTATTTCGTACGTGACTTACATATTTTTGGTCATGTTACACATTACGGGACCAAATTTGAGACTGAATCAAATCAAGTAGAATAAACAGACCACTTCATCAATACCTAAAATAGTCTCACTCACGTCAAATTTTAATATGACGCCTGGAAAATAATGCATTTTTCGTAATTCATGCAAGATCTTCACAGGCGGTTCAACTTGTTTTCTTCAGAATTTTAAAATCAATCTACGTTTCCTAGTGAAATCCCTTTTCTGTCCGTGCCCACGATTATGAAATATTGGCACGGAAGTTATTTAACAAATATTAGTAGGAAGCAGGACAGTTGCTGAGTGAGCGATCAAAATGTGAGCTGCCTAGAAAATTTTCAAATTCCATATCAATTAGTTTCCTTAAAATTCAAGACACGCGTAATTTGTTCTTCGCTTTTTCGTTCTTGCTATACAGTACAGTAAATAAGCACGCGTTTCCCCCAAGTAACATCATTGACAATACAAGCCAACCTCAAAGTTTTCCAAAAGGTCGTTTAATACTCCAAAAAGGTTTACACCACATGCGACACATTGTCGAAAAAAATAATAAAAAGAATTTCACGATAAATTGACAAAGAAAAAGCCGACCCAGAAATCACCGCGGGAGGGGGTCAGTCAATCAAGGTTCTTATCACCTTCGCACAAGGCCCGGGTTGCATCGTCTCCCGTCGCAGAGCAACCCTGACACACCAATCCCCGGAAATCCGAGTACAAACAATGCGCAATCTTGTAAAAGTACATGAAAACGCAACAAGCCGCGCCCAGAAATGGACCCTTCTCTTCACATCCTGCAGACACAATGAAATCCGCACATTTCCCGTTAGATGAGGCGGAAAAGACATCCGACATGGGGAACAACTTTTCACGACGGGTTCATTCACGAACTTGCCACGGCTTCCGGAAAAATTTGTGACCAACAACAAAAACGTAACTTCCAAATGCTATTTGGAAAACCAACTTTGGGATTTGTATTTTAAATTCAAATGCCAAATTCAATTCTAACATGAAACGCTAAATTCAAATTTTAAAACCAACTCCTAAATTTAAATTCTAAAATTAATTTTTTTAAATTACTCCCAAATTCAATTCATAGTAAAAGCCATATTTTCAACTTCAAAAATACCTCTTAAATGCAATTAATGTATATTGAAAAATATCTCCCAACAGCAATTGCAAAAAATAATTCCCGAATGATTTTTTTAATTACGTTGCAAACGAAATTTTCAAATATATTTCCCTAAAGCAAGTTTTAAAAATTACTTGCAATTTCTTTTTTAACTTTCAAGTGATCGTCGGAAGACAGTTTCAAGCTGCTTGAAATAATACCCCCAAACTAATAATCATGCAAATTTTGAAAAATACATTTCATATCATTAGAAATTTCTAAAAATTAGCAATGAAAATGCGACAGGGTACAAATATATTCTTGATACAATGATTTAATTGACAGGAGTTGAGCAATTTTTACTTGAAGCATTTTATCTGAAGCTGCGTTTTTAGCATGAAATTAAAACCCAGATAATGAACACTACCGTGATCTTAATTGAAATAAGCATCAACAGAACTTCTGAATGAACCCATCGTCGAAGCAGTAAATCGTGTCCGTAGTATGCTCACCGGGGGGCTGGGGTTTGCGCAAATCTTCGGGATATTTGCACTGGCAGTATTTGTGTGCAAACAGCAAGGCAATGACCAAGGCAATCGCACCATAAGCCTTCGGACCTTGTCTAAAAATACCATCAATTCCGGCTCCAAACAATCACACACACACACACACACACACTAATTTCCCACGCCCAAAAATAAAAACGAAATCCAGGAGCACGTGCGAATAGAAGATTCGGGGTTAAATTATTCACGGGCACGTTACCACAAAAGATTTACAGAATAAATGGACGGATATATTGTTCCATCAAGGATTCCTCATCAGTCAATGATTTCTAATTATTCAGTCAAGACGAATTTTACTCGATCAGAGATTCGAGGTCTTCTGGCTCTGGAGCCGGTTGCTCGTCTTCCTGGGCAGCAGTTTCAGTCTGGGCGGCTGCGAAATTGTGCACAAAAATTTGTCGGTTTCCTTCTTTTTTTTTAAATTCGAAACGAGTGTTCGAAAGTCTCGCAAGTTGACGAATAGGCAATGCAGGCCGATGAAACAAAGTCGTCATTTCTGCCTTTCTCCTCGCAAATTTAAATATAATAACATTTCGTCACATGACATGAGATGATCGCTCATGGAGACCAAAATATACGCATGCAAATATTTTTGGAGCGGTAATTTTTTGATTTCGGGTCGGCAATTTTCCGTATTTCAATTTCTAAATTTGATCAAGGGACCTGTCACGGTCATTTATAGAGAGAATCAAATATCACTACTGTATCACAAAATCGTCAAGCTTCCGTCATTTTGAAAAAATAGAAATACTTTTCTGTCGACAGTTGAACTCAAAATTTTAACATTTTCATCAGGTCTCAATTTCATTTTTTTCCTTCTAAAAAAAAATTTCAACAGTTCCACGCAATATTTTGTTAAGCCACTTCGAAGCAGTCGTGAAATATTAGGACTCCAAAAGTCCACTAATTATTCTGATTCGTATGCATAATTAGCGCACGCGTCGTTCCCAGCTAAAAATCCTCCCGACATACGAAACAGATTCGCGAATTTCGCATACAGTTTCTTCTCGGGGGAATGGAATGTACTGTATGTAGTTTGTTTTTGTTTTTTTTTTCAAGAAAAAACTTCAGCAAAAAAAATGGAGTCATGCTTAAAAGAAGTCGTCAGAAAATTGGGACTTTTTCCGTCCACAAATTATTCCAATTGACGCGCACAAAAAAAATTACCGCGTCGTTCGCAACTAAAATTCCTTCCGGCATACGCAACAGAATGTAGCTTATTTTCATTATTATAAAATCCGCAACAACAAAAAAAGGCAGCATGTTTCATCAAACTGTAACGACGATTCGCAAGCAATTCGCAAGACTTTCAGAGAAAACCCTTCGATACAGTCGCGAGTAGGAAAAATGACAGTACATGTACATGCACATGCACATGCACATGTACAGGAGGTTACACGAGAACGAGATGTTCCTTTGCAACCCAAAACCCGAAAGGAAGACAGAGAGAGAGAGGGAGAGAGAAGGAGAGAAAGAGGGGGGGGGGGGGAAATGGGGCTTACATTTCTTGACTGAACCCCGTCGACTGCCGGTCTTCTCTTCCTCGGGTTTGCAAAAATACATGGCGGTCCCGAAAGCAGCCACCAGCACAAAGCTTATTCCCCCGAGCAAACATCTCTGGTTCGCACTCAACAACGGCCTGGGACATTCGCAACGACACGTGAGAAAAGAGAGAGAGAGAGAAAAGAAAAACAGGGATAGCAAAATAGGAAGAAGGCAAAAAAAAAAAAACAAGGCAAAGCACTCGCATCCCATTTCCCTCTTCCACGGGAAAGAAAACCCTGGCAACCTTTTCATGGCTGTGCCCGCACCTTTTATTTAGCTTTTTTTTTTTTGAGGTCGCGAAGCCCTCGGAACATTTGAAACCCGGACGACGTCAATTCGTGTTTTTTTCTTCTCGTTTTTAGAACAAGAAAGAACTGTTCTGAAAGCGGGGAAAACCCGTCTTTCATAATCAAAGACCATGGATGGGAAAACTACAGAGGCGTGTAGCATGAAATTTCTGAAATATTCAGGTAACCCCATAATAAAAATAAANTAGAACAAGAAAGAACTGTTCTGAAAGCGGGGAAAACCCGTCTTTCATAATCAAAGACCATGGATGGGAAAACTACAGAGGCGTGTAGCATGAAATTTCTGAAATATTCAGGTAACCCCATAATAAAAATAAATAAAACGCAGGAAAAAACCAGCCTATCCTGAGACATGTCACAATTTTTTCCGGTGAATCCTAATTTTAAATAATTACTTTTAAAGCAGAAAACCGACAGAGAAAGGAGCATAAATAAACTGGAGTTCTCAAGACCAGGTATTTCTCATGAAAATCATCTTGAAACAATGTTATTGTAATTTGATTTACTATGATTTATGCAGACACATCCCTAAGATTTAAAGGTAGAATACTCGATATTTTAGAATTTAGTACAGAAAAAGGTTACATTTAAAATATACGATATTAAATTTACACAAAAACCATCCAAGAAATAATAAGTCAAGACACGCGTTCTGAAACCTTCGAAATACGACCGAAACCACGAATAAATGGAGTTCGCGAATAAAACCAATCAAATTGAATCTTATGAATAAAAATCAGAAAACACGCAGGAAAAAGTTAATGCTCACACGGAAGTACTGAACTTCCTCAAGCGTTGTCTAAAAACGTCTAGAACAAATGACCTTCGCCATTTAATGAACGCCTGGATTAATTATGCCGAAACGCTGAGCAAATATACGATTACGCGAGCATGATTCCGGAACAACTGCGCCGGAAGAAATGAAACTTTTAAAGCATTTTTTAATGAATTTTTCTTGCGGTACTTTCACACACTTGACAAGAAATGAATCTCTGAAGAAATTCAATTTAACGCGATTCGCACGCCTGTCGGCTCAAATCGACCCTGATTTCAACCCCGCCATCACAAATTATCTCAAATTTCCTGTCAAGTACGGAAAATACGGGTACAGTACTCCAGCATTCAACTGTTTACATAAACCGAGAAATTGTAAGTGTCATATGAGGAGGCTCGAGGAAAATTGTGAACCAAGTCCAAATAAATTTGGCTGAAGAACATATCGCAGACAGGAAACAGTGCTGATTATGAAGTACGAAGACCTTCGTCTGACTTCCCAGTTTTTTTTTTTTTTTATCGTGCAAATTTAACCATGAGTATTTCAAACACTGTACATAAAGCAAGTCTAAAATAAATGTTCCACAGCCCGTGGTCCCCGAAAGCTTTTAGTCGGTCAGTGGGAAATTTGCGGCAGCATTAAAATTGATCATAAGTAGCAATGAAGTCTGTTATCTTCAAACAAAATTTCGGAAAGACAAAGATGCTTGAAATCATCCGATGAAAAATAAAAGTTGGCCTTTCTCCTAATAAAACTTCAGACAAAATTTCACTTGCTGAAATATTAATTTAATTTTTCGTGCTGAGAAATCTTCAAGCCCACCTTTCTAATTTTTTACCGATATTCCACTACACCTGCTTCATCGATTCTTGACTCTAATTTTTGCAACACAAAAAAATCAGAAACTTTTCAAACACCTGCCATACAGTCTTTCGAACAAAAAATTTTCAAGAGTCTGCAAAAGTTTGAAAACTTTGCCGGTCCACAATTTTTTTTTTATTTGCTGGTTCGCAAAAACTCTTACAGAAATTTGCTGAACCGTGGGCCAGAAAGGCTTGGGAACACTGTTGTATAAGATTGTGGCGGTCAAATGAATTAATGCGTTTGGCCCTTCAATATTAACAAATGCCGTAGCGCAAACGACTAAGAAAAGGCCGTCATATTTTACAATGAATTAATTCGCCTTGTTATTCCTATGTCAATAATTTCACATTAGAGTGATAAACGTGGACTCCCCTCTACAACGAAACTCAAGGGACCAGAAAAAAATCCTTTCAGAGAATGTTGTTTTAGAGAACCTCTATAGTCTATAGCATGGGAAGATAACCCAGTGGGACGACGAAAAATACCGTTATACAGAGAAATTCGTTGTAGTGAGAGTACATGGCATTAAGAACGTGAAACAAAAAATTGTCCTAAATCCTCATCAAAAAATCTTCCAATTCGTAGAAATTCCCGAAACCCCCCCAAAAACAATTTGGGGGTTTTCTTCTCCATAGAAGGAAATGGGAGCCTTGAACGTAAAAAAAAACAAAAAAGTACAGTAATACAGCGTGTAATTGGAAACCTTTCATCCGGGGGACTGTATTCGTGGTAATTCGGATGCGGAGGCATCCGGAACCTCAAGTAGAAAGGAACCTGGTTCATATCCCGACTCGGAACCATCATCATTCCGGGA
>CAJPEX010005272.1:3252-17112 GCA_905338405.1 Notodromas monacha | reverse complement strand
CTTCTCCAATTATTTCCAGTTCAAATTTGCCCTCAAAACATGAATTTTTACATAAAAAAAACCTCCTTTGATATCTACATATGTGGTGATGGTCTGTAAATAATTTCTAAATCATAAAATAAGTCTAGATGCAGTTAAATAAGTATATTTCATCTCGTCAAATTTCAATTTTAATGTACAGCCCATGTTAGAGCATGCAAATTTTTCTTTTTAATTCAACGAGCCATTAAACTTAACAAGATTCCCACCCAAAGGCCACAGAAAAGTGAACGCAGTTGGAAGGAAAACTCAAGGGATAATATAATAATTTTGTAATATACGGAATTTTTGCACCCCACGAGATTTTTCGGCCTGCGGGATTATCGGCCTCACGGGATTTCCGGGCCGCGGGATTTTTTCTCCTATGGGATTTTCTCCTGCACCCCTGCAAATGCTGTGTGCTCCACTCTCTCTCTCTCTCGCACACCCCGCACTTCTATTTCTGCAGGAAGTGACGAAAATTCTCCGAGCCTTGAAGGCGTTCAAGCGACTGAAGAATGTCATTGTGTTGTCGAAAAATTTGCTGGGAACCGGTGAAGGGTTGCTGGAAACTATACAAGACTGCTTCGGGCCAGGGTCTGCCTTGCATCAAGCGACTATCGTTTGTGAAGTGGGAGTGGACCGTCGTCACAAGTACATTGCCTGTGACGTCCAAAAACGAAGGAAGTCCGATTTCTCATCAACATTTGTCACGAGATTCTACTCCGAATGGTTTCGCTTTCTGCCTAATAAGTACGTGCAGGGTGAGCTTCAGGTATTCGAGGCGATTTCGGCCATCTTCAGTACACAGCATTAATGAATCGCAACAGTTCCGTGACTTCTGTCATCCTTATTCATTTTTCTAAGCACTCTATACTAACAGCTCTCGGCTATCAGACAAATTCATGATGATTCGTGGAAATGTGCTGATACGTACTGTACTTAGATAGACCCCTTCTTTTTGAATTACTTTCCAAGAAAAGAGTGCAATTGCAGATTTGCAGTGGATACCTTTTTTTCACTACATTTTGGTCAGCTTTTTTATTTGATTGAAGATTGTAATGAGTGCTGTGTTTGAAAAATACAAGGAGGCTTCTCGAGACGTGAATTAGTCGCTGTCATCTCATGCCAGTTTTAACCATTGTTTTGATTTTGATGTTTTTCATTTGCAGGTCATTCTATCAAGAATGAGTGCGAAAAAATGAAGTGAAATAATAAGGTGGTATGTGAAGACAAAAATTTATCAACAGTGGGAGTGTTAAATTTCGGAATTGAGAAGCTGAAGAGAGAGTGAGTGGGTGAGTTCAAACTGTTCATTCATTTTAGTTTCGCGATATATTTTTCCCCTTAACCAACTGCTAATGAATCACCGCTATAAATTTCCCGCGTTCGAATCTGTGGACTTCCCAGATGTTATCTTGCAATCAATCTTGATGTAGAATGTTGGGAGAGAATGGTTTTCAATTGAACGTTAACGCGAGAATGGCCATGACTCGTCTTTCAAATCGGCGGCATTGTCTTTGAGATCAGAGCCGCCTTTTTTCAATACAACCATTTGAATGGGGAGATTTAACTGTTCCATTGACGTTGACAAATCACTTGTGCTGTGTTTCAATGGATGAGGAAGAGTTAGGAGATTTATGGGGGTATTAACAACACCGTTTCGGTGAGAATATAATCGGTGCAGCTGAACAGGGAGGGATTGATGTTCTGCGAATTTGTATTGTTTCGGTGCAGCTGTGGTAGGATATCAGCAAGAAATCTTTCGTTTCAGCGCTGGAATTTTCAGGAAAACGGCTGTTGACCTTGAAGCAGAAAAACAAGGCTTTATTGAGGAAATTATTATAGACAATTTCTTTGGACGGGCTGCGGAGATTTGCCGTTAGTTCCTCGTCGCCTTTGGTGAGATCAACTTTCACCATGAGTTCGTCATGTACGATAGTGTAGATGTTGAAACATACGTCCGGGATTGCTGGGTAAATCTCGGAGTCGACTATAGAAATGAGTGTGTATAGTATACAGTATTTTGAAGCGTGGATTGTTGACTCCTTCGAAACTACTGTTCACTGCAAGTGAAATTACATTTCAACGAACGCTTACGTAAGTGGAAAACTAGGTGCATTATGATGATAGTGAGACTTATTTTTGGTTAATCCTTCTCTGCGCGACTGCTGATGACGTTGGGAATAAATCGTGATATTAATGCAAAGATACTGTTGACATTCATCACTTCCCTACAACAATTTCGCAGGGTGTAATCCCATCATTGATAGAAACAGAATCCAGTGGCAAATCTTCGGATCTTCACATTAAAAATGTTTTGATCATTTAAAGAAACGAAACAACTCCATGCCTAATTGCTACAGGTAGATGAATCTTGTCGAATGCATGAAAAATTTCACTGTTGCCATTTGAAACCGACGCATGACAAATTGGTGTGAGGAAGCAAGTTTTTACGGCCAGGTTTGTGTGCGATTGAAGTAAGAAAGATATGCACCTGCGGAAGCTGTACATTTTTGAAAAGATCATCTTTCTGAAGGAGTAAATTTGCCTGGTTGGCCTGATGAGGAAGGTTCGAGTAGTTAAACTGCATTGTCGGAAGTTCATCCTGAACGAATTGTGTGGTTTTTGTGGATACTGTACTGGAAATTATGGAATGATGGTACTAGCGATCGTTCGAATAATTTTATTTGTGTAAGACTTTGAATCCGTTGACCACGTCTGGTATAATCGCCTTTAATTCAGCGTGATTTCTTCCCCTGTCAAATCGTGTCTCCCCAGCATTTTTCTTATCCTCTCTCGTCTTGATCCGAGGGATGAAGTTCTTAACTGTCTTGAACGGCTTTGGTCCCAGGCGGCGATTAACAAAGGAAAGGTTGTGCGCAGCGAAGGAAATTGCGCGTGTGTGACGTCACAATCCGTTCTGTGACGTCATCAACGCCCGAGTATAGATCGAACCGAGAAATGGCCGCTTCCCTCGTTCTCTACTTTCACTTCTGCTGCAGCTCAATCCCCCCATGCAAGCTAAAACCCGAGAATCACTCCTTCTCGAGAGTATCCGTTTCATGTCTTCCATCTTGAGCATCAATCACGAAAATCCGCAGCATTTGTCTGGTTTGCTCGCGTGTATTTAATGTTCTTGGAAGTACCGTAATCTTCGGAGGAATCAAGATTGGAAGATTATAAGGATTGATTTTCGACTTCTTGGCTTTTGCATTCGTGCGAGAGAAAGGTTGGTTCTCATCCGCACTTGAAAATATGAATGTACAGGAAATGCAAGATAATCTTCGGGGTACTGATTCCTCGGGATATTTGGAATCGGCGAAAAAAAATGACGCGTTTTGTCCTATGAACATGTCTCCAAGGGGTAGTTTACAATTTTTGCTTTCTTATCCCTTCGAAAACCGTGTTGAGTCGTGCGGGATCCTCTTCTGGTTCCTTCCTTTTTCTTAATCAATGCTTCATTTGGAAAACAGGGTGAAAGTGCTATCACATCGGTAAGCCCAATACAGTATTGTGAAACGATCTCTGAAGAAATATATCGTCTGTATTTGGCATCGAATTTTTGATTCTGTTGTTCCGCTATGAGTGCGTTTTTGGTGAGACTGGATTGTGGGCTTCGAGACCTTCGATACATGGAATTGGAGCGACATTTCGCTCCAAATGGTGGCTCACAGAGATGCGAAAAAAATCAGAAGAAGACCATTTCGTGTTATTTCGAACTGTACGGAGAATATGGCGTCGATGAGAGGAAGCGCCTTCGGTTGCGTGAGTTTAACTCTTCATTGTAGCTTTTTTTCGCTTTTCTATACAGTACTCCCAATTCCACGTGTTTTTTTTTTAGATGTACACAAAGAGGAAAATGGGGTGAAACTTGGAGCTGCTTGCAAAAGGCGTAGCCGAAAAGTAGAGAAAATATTCTCGATCGAGGAGCATCACAGCGGAGCATTTGTGCTATCCGCTGTTGAAACGCTGAAAAGTCACTTTGATATGATGCTGTGTCTGAATGAAAACTTTCTGCCTCTTGAACAGAAATCTGTGTATATTTTGAGACATGGAGACATAATTGAGGGCAGGTTCCCCAAAATTCGTAAGTTTGTACGTTTATTCCATTTGCTAGTGCTGGTGTTTTTTTTATATGTTTTGTGATCATTTCGAGATGCTGTTCTTAGGTAACTCTCTTAGTCTGAGAACATTCGAACCTTCTGATGGATTATTCCTCTGTACATCTTTATGAAAACTTATGCTTGCCATTTTTATCTGGGATAAGAAAAAACTTTTTTTGGGGGTTATCCGCATCTCAAGTATCGTATTAAATCTTGAATTCATCAAAAAGCGTGTAATTTACGTTGAATGATTATTTCAGCTTGCTTCAAGATCATGTTCCTCCTCAGTAATGACGTACGAATGAAAGAGCCTCAGAAATCTCTGCTGCTGATGTGTCCCGAGCATGTTCTCAAGAATATTTTCAAGTTTCTGACACCATGGGAAATCATGGAGAATGTCGTTCCCGTTTGTCGGCAATTTTCCCAGCTGATGATGGGTGGAAACATTTGGACTCAGTTCGAGTTCCTTGTTACTGATGCATTTATTAGCTTGCCATTTGGGCACATGGCTGACTTCTTCAAAATTTCATCCCGGTGAGTACCTCTGATATTCCGCTGGTTTTTGTTCGGCAAAAACCGAAAGCCCCCCCCCCCCCCCCCCTTTTTNTAAATTAATAGCAATGTAAAAGTAAAGAGAGTTTACTTCAATTTATGTTCTAAAAGAGGCTGATTTTATGCCTAACATAAGCTTGTTCTTTGATTTTTGGGTTCCTTTTCACATCCAAATGGCAGATTGTGGATGGTTTTCTTCTTTACAGTTCTTTTCTGTATTTTGAAATTGAGAAACAATTTTCATTCCCTTTTGGGGAGGGGGGGGGGCTTTTGGACGGCAACCGTCGGAAGTTCATGCTAGATTCACGTAGAACCGTTCTTTCTTTCCTGAACGTGAAAATTAAGAAATTTATTCAAGTGGGTTAAACTGCCTTGCATGCTTCCATGGACAATATGAGCTTCTATTGGTCTAATGCAACATTCAGAAAGAACTTGTAAAAAAATTATCCTCAAGGACATTTATTAAGTAAGCAAAATTGTTTGTCTTATGAATCATTTCACGCTGTTACTTGCAGGTATGTTCAGAAGCTTACCGTAGAGTTCAGCTTGGAGGAGGAACTTGTGGAAGATCACGTGCCGTTTCAAATTTGGCTACCATTTTTCAAACATGATTGGAGTAAACTGAAGATCCTGGAAATTGAAACTTTTGACGCCGATTTTTTTATTAAGGATATACGGCCCGAATTCTTGATGGGATGTAGCAAGACGTTTACGCACCTGGAGACACTTTCTGTGCGTTGTCTCAGTTTTGGTAACGAGCTTCTTCATCATGCTGAATCTAGCCGCATCGTGTTCCCCAAGTGTCGTGAAGTTTTTCTAAGGTGTTCCTTGGAGAAAATTAATCGTGTGAACATGAGACTGGCTTTTCCCAGGCGAGTGCAGTATATATATTTTGTTTGTGTATAATCTTTCGGTGCTTTTCGAATTTATGGTAGTGAATCTGTGGCTTTCAGATTGGAGAAATTGCATCTAAATCACGCCGATGCTCGTAATAAATTCTTCACGTTCGTTGACGTGACTCGCCCGAATCCAACCATCCGGGAATTTCCCGTCTTCCTCCGTTCTGGTGTACTTTCAAGTCTCCATGCTTACCAGTTGCCTGTGAAATTGGACGCCAAAGGCTGGCAACTGGCTCAGAAAATGGGGGTGTTTTCGAACCTCAAATCCCTGGGTCTGAATGGAAACCTTTTCGACGAAATGCCATCAACAGTTGACAAGGATAAAATATTCTTCCCAAAGGTAACTCAGGTGTACTCAAGGACGTAGTGTAACAAGAGTATTCTACCAGTCTTGAAGATTCTCTATACTGCTTCTCTCCGGTTTACCTTCGGAGTTTCCTGTAAAAATCAATTTATAAAGTCTGGAATTCAATCTTGCTGAACGTTTTTTACAAGTTAATGTCAAACTCATATACAATGCCAGATTGAAAGGATCCACCTCAATTTCGTTGTTCTGAATTACTGTATTCTTGGGGTGGATATCATGAACAAATTGATATATAATAAAATACGATTTTTATGGTTCGTCTCTGTGATAGGGCAAGCAGTTTGGAGAATATAGGAACAGACAGGAAGTATGTAACGTAATCAGAATGTTTTGAATTGGTACCGTTTCGTTTGTATAATAGTGTATAACCCAAATAAAGCGCATGCTGAACATTTGCGCGGTGATCTATTTGCTACTCTAAAATCTACCACGGTTTTTCGTTTGCACCTGTAGTTGTCTCAAATTCTATATTTCGCAGTTAAAATCGCTGTGGATGGAAGAGGCATCGCCAATCAAATCCGTGCATCATGTATTATTGATGCCATCATTGGAGAAGCTTTGGATCAGGAATGTCCCGGAAGAATCTGTGAAACCCACCCAAAGAGTGCTTCGATCACTGAATATCTTCAATACGGCCTCCGAAGAATGGTTTGAAAAAATTAAATGCATCGCAGCTGACCTCTGGGAGACATCCATTCCTTATTCAAGAATGAGCAACCTGGAATGTGCGGCAATCTTTTTTCTGCACAAGGCTGTCAATAAAGACCCGGGAAACATCTTCAAAGAACTGCAATGCTGCTCCAAGCTCAGAGGATTGATTCTGAATCTACCGGATGACCTCCAGTTGGAAACCGTGGGCCAACTATCTCAACCATTGGAGTTCATTGCATTTCCTGGGACCAATCTTTCGAGGTCATGGGATGCATTTCGTTTTATTTTTACTGAGTGTAAGGATTCGCTGGAGGATCTGTGGATTCAAGTTTCCGACGCAAAGGTGAGAGTGTTGGCTACTTAACAAGTATGAACATTTCATTTGTTTTTAAGCTCTGTTGAATCAATTGCTCTATAGATATTCGAGCTATATTGAACTGATGTATTGTGCTGCAATATTTAATGACTCATCGTATTTTCCCTCGAATATCTGTCATATATGTTCAAGAACGTTTCAAGGCTTGAAATCTGTTCGCACTTGACATTCAGCACCTTCAGTTGGGTTTCATGAAAAAATTATCCTTTATGATCAAGTTGAAGCTTTGCCTTTGCGAGGTATTTCCGCAGATTCGAACGTTGAAAAAATTATGAAACTTACACCATTTGCATCTAGAGTGCATAACCATTTGCAAATGTGAGGTTTTTTGTTTTGTTCGTAAGATAATTGCAGTACTTGGAATTTGTAATGGTGTGGAGGTCGGGGTTTCCGCTGTATTTTTTGGAACTTACCCTCTCATCCAGTCTCCTTTTTTGCTCCTTGAATCATTTCGCAGGAAGTGAAGCAGATTCTTCGAGCCGTGAGGACGTTCAAGCGACTCAAGAATCTGGTGTTGGTGTTGAGCAAGCCAATGATGGGGGGCGGAGATTACCTGGCTGATCAGAGCTGCTTTCTGACAATAATCGAAAAATACTTCGGCCCGGAAAGTAGCTTGAAGCAAGCGACGATCATTCGAGAGTTGCAGGAAGGATACGGTCACAATCAGCTTACCTACAGCACTGAACTGCGAAGGACCGCATTGTTCTCGTACTCGTTTTTGACGAGATTTTATACCGGATGGTTTCAGCATGTGCCCACCAGGTTAGCGCAGGGTGACCTTGGGGTATTCGAGGGAATTTTATCCATCTTCTGTCGAGCGCCATTCTATCATTGATCAATCCCAATGCCTCACACTACTTTCTGTAGATTAATTTTCTCGATTTCATTTTCTAAAAGTTTGCGATTATGAGTTGCTTAGACGATTTTGTGTACATTAACCATGTTGATTTTCGAAATTATCGCAGTGAAACAGGAGTTCATGATGAATACATGTTGTTTTTTCGGCAAGAAATGCATATGAAGAGTTTTCTCCAACATCCACGAGTATTATCTACTACAGATGCGCAGTGTTCTTAAATCTTGCGTTCCTCATTTTCAGGTTAATCTTGCGGTCGAGAGAAAGTTGTGAAATAAGTGATGCAGTGTTTGCGAAGGTATGAATGGCGAAACTACAGTACACGGTACTGTACTGGTGTCAATTGACAGGTAGACCAGTTAGAGAGGCAGTCGCGGAGTGAGGTTGTGTGAACGTCGTCCAATATAAATTTAGTTAAGTATACCAGCCGCACACAGGGAAGATATGCGGGGCAAGGAAGGATTGGTATTCAAATTTAAACAGGTTTATGGTTGTAAACAGGTTACACACTGAGAAGTGTGAAGTTTTCAGCAAAACTCAGAATCACGGATACCTTTTCTGCTTTGAAGTAGGCCATTGGGTAGAGAATTCGGTAATGAAAGTTCTGTACAGTACTGTATTCGATTCTACTGTACCACAATTTTGTACAGTTCAATATTCAAGAAGTTGCTCATATACCGTCGTTTAAATCATGAATTCAGCGCAAATCTGAAGTCTCGAGGGTTGGCCTAATTAGGCATATGAGTACCGTTTGTGCTGAAATATTTGTCTTGAAGTGCGTGCTGCGCCAGTGTTGTGTCTGAATATTCCTTCTGAGTAAAAGTGTTACGGAAGTGGTCGAGATTACGGGATACCGTAGTTTCTTCCCGGGAAGCAGATGAACTGCGTTAACAGTCCCTCTATTGTCTAGGCAGCAGCAAAAAGTTCACTGATGGCCGATCACTTCTGGCACACTTCAGCGGGGCTAAGAGAATGGCGGAGACGCGTGGACGGGAGAACGTTTAATTTTATCGCTGATATGCGCGAAGTCAATGAATGCGGTACGGTAGTGCGACTCATTTACACTCGTACATCTACACTTCCGCCCTCGCCCTCAGAAATTACCCCCCAGGGAGCCCGACTGGTCGCCTCAATCATGTCGCCTGCGAAAACAAAATGGCCACCCTCCCTTAGCTGACGCCGCGTATGAGCATACTGTAAAACAGTCGAATGATCCGTAACGTTTTCCTGCTTCCGGTGCGCCTTGTCGAATGGTCATCAGTTGAGTGCGTATTCTTTTTATGGTGCAATCGGATTTCCGATTCTTCGTTTTTCTCCACGATTGAAGTGAATCTGTGAGCTGTTGGCAGTTCTTTTTTTTAACCTCCCATTTTTCGCCCGCGCGAGCCCTTCCGTACGAACTGCGTGTGACCGCCTGATGCTCTTCGTTGGATGAATTCATTCACGTACGTGACGCGAACATTTCAGAGGCGATTGTGTGTGATTTTGAGACGATATTAATGAAACGCTACTGAGAAGTGTGAAGTAATACTGCTGTAAAATAATTATAGTTTCTCCGTGTCAGTGGCCTGCTGCGATAGGACTCTCTCCGAGTTGAGCACAATATAGGTTACATATATTAGGAATGGATAACGTTGAGCCATTATGACAATTCATTTCAGAAAAGGAAAATATTTTAGAGAACCACGCAGGCTATACTTCAATTCAACATGTAGTATAAATGAAAACATGCTTTGAATTTGGCGTGTAAACTTCAAAGGTTCAGTATTTACTCTTGAATGCTTTTGCGTTGGAATATTCTCGCGCTATGCTTGGATTTGCAGTTTTTAACATCGATAATTTTTATCAAATCGAATTGTAAACATTATTTTATCGAGCGTAGTCCGCATTCATCCAAGAGTGACAAATATTTATATTTTATTCGGCGACATCAGCGTTTACGAAGACCATCACTTGAAGAAAGTGTATCCTATTTGTCCATATTTAGTCAAGAAGACGCGGTATATTTGTCTAATGGTCTAAATGTAAACTACAATGCAGGTTCCTATTCTTAGAAGTTATCTGTAATAAGGTCGCAAAACTTATCGTTTTCACGATGAGCGCGTTTCTGGTGAGACTCGATTATGGTCTTCGCGATCCCCGATACATGGAACTGGAGCGAAGTGGTCCGATTGACGGGTATTCAAAGGGATACGAGAAGAATCCGAGGAAAACCGTCGCATGTTATTTTGAACGCTCGGAAAGAGAGGGAATTAATGCGAGAACGAGATTTCGGCTGCGTAAGTCACTTATATTCTACTTCCATTTTTGATTTTTCGCTTTATTCGGACGTTCCTTGTTTTTAGATGTTCACAAACAGGTAAATGGGGCAAAACTTGGAACACCCTGTACGAAGCAACTTAGCTTGGAGAAAATCTTCTTCATTGAAGAGGATTCAAGTGGATCATTCGTACTAACCCCGGTTCCAACACTGGAACATCGCTTCAACTTCTTGATATGCATCAATGGTGATGTTCTGGATGTTGATGTGAAACCCGTGTGTGTTTTAAAGCATGGAGACGTCATCGAGGGCATGTTCCCTACAATTCGTGAGTCTTTTTGTGATTATTCTGAGCGGGTTGATTCATCAAAAAGATTCCTTGGAATCAAGTTTTTCAAGTATTCAAGCATCCTTTCTGAAGTCTCTTTATTCTTCGAGTGAAGTGCATGACTCACAGAACGATTTGTCTTCATTCGCTAAGGGTTACCTTCAATTGTGCTCCCGATTTGTGCGGCTTATTGTGTTCACCGATGACCTTTGCATTCCGTAACCTCCACTTCCTAAAGAATCGGGAAACGAGTCCAGGAAATCTTCCAACTTTGCGTCCATCTATAGATATCTTTTTCTGAGAATGAAGGATAATGATATAATGTAAGGGAGTGCATCGCGAACAAGTTTCTTTCGTAAACTGCAGGATCCTGATGCATCCTAACTGCTCTTCTCGAAGCGTTGTGTGCTGGAACTACCCATGCATGTGACTGACTGGTATGAAACAATTAAGCATAACGTATGTGTTCAGTGGAAAAATATTACTTGACGGAATTCCAGCAGCGCATGGGTGAACGTTTGAACGCTATGATAATACGGTAACTGCTGCGGACATGCTCAAGCAGTTCGGAGTAATGATACTTGATGCTGATAGCTTTGATTTATTTCGTAAGTGGCGATGAATGATTGAATCATTCCCTGATTTCGTGTTGCAGCTTGCTTTCGGTTCGTGTTCTTCCTGAGTGATGAGCGTCACCACGAAGAGCGATCCCATCAGCATTCGCCTCTCCTTTCGTGTCCTAGACGCGTTCTTGAAAATATCATGAAGTATTTGACTCCATTTGAAGCGATGACGAACGTTGTCCCAGTTTGTCGGGAGTTTTTTATGACCATGAGGAACGGAAGGATTTGGACTCATCTCGAATTCCGTGTTCTATTTGGGGTCACAAGTGTTCCATTTGGACACATGCTCGACTTCTGCAAAGTCGTTTCTGGGTGAGTTCAACGTTGCCTTCATTAATCTGGATTTTTAATTTGTGTTCAGTTTTTATTGAACCATTTCAATACGCGTCCATCTATGAGTTTATACAGGCAGAGTCTCTGCAACAAATTTGTCCGCGAGAGTATTCTGTGTAAACCGATTTTTGTGTGTCCCGAAGTGGTTCTCAACCAATCCCATGAGGGGTTCTCCACGATAAATTTTTCCTGGTCCCCCGACTTTCGTTGGACTCTCCTTGCTGCGAATTTCATGGTACCAGAAAATGTTTCAGAGAGAATTTCGTTGTAGAGAACAGTTCGTTGTATTTACAGTAGTGAAATTTCGATAGACGCCTGTGGGACGAAATCAGGGTTGTTCTGCAGACAATAACATTGTAGAGAAGGCCTAATTTGTTATTAAAAAATTAAATGTAACACAGTAGTTTCTGAAGGAATTCGTTCAAGTTATTTACAGTAGTTCTTTTGAAATGGCGCAAGTACCATTGAGTTTGGGCGCGCGAGAAAATAATTATTTGATAAAAGTAAACAAAAACTCCATCTAAGAATCATAAATTCTGTGTCCTAAGTACTCATGAAGTTACCGCATGCGCTTCAGTTATCTTCTTGATTCATATTGTGATGACTTATGTACATACTGTAGGTATGTTCGGAAGGTATCAGTGGACTTCAAAGTGGACCCGAAGTTTCAAACAATTCCGTCGCAGGATATGTTGCGATCGTTTTTTAAACACTACGGTTGGCGAAAACTGGAAGTGTTGGATATTGCCTCTATGGAGTCCAACAAGGATGTGTGGGTCGAATTTATGTTCAGAAGTGGAAAATCGCTGACGCAGTTGAAGACGCTGGCAGTGCGTGATCTAGCCCTGGGGAACTTGCTGCTGAAAATGCCGAGAATTGCCAAGTTTATGCTTCCCAATTGTCGAGAAGTCACTCTGTGGTGTGAAATGGAACTTATGTATTTTCCATTTGTGGACTTGACACCGTGTTTTCCCGGGTAAGAATTATTCTAGCTGAGGAAACGATTTTTTATTCATTGATTCATGCACTAATTTTCGCGCTGTTTTCACTCTTGCAGGATGAAGAAACTGAACCTCAATCACGCTTTGATACAAAGTGACTTGTTTTCAGCCATCAATGAGGGACAACCCTTTGTTTCACATCCTTTCGTTCCGGCGTTTCCTCACTTCATTGGTTCTGGTTTGCTTTCAAGTTTGCATGCCTACATGTTGCCAGTGAAATTGGATGCAGATGATTGGGAACTGGCTCAAAATATGGGGATTTTTGAAAATCTTGAATCTCTGAGCTTGAATGGATATCTTTTCCGTCACATCCCAGCTGTTCGTAATGGAAATGCTTTCTTACCGAAGGTGATTCTGAGCATTTCGTGGTTTTAAGAAGGGAAAGAATTTTCTTTTATCCTTGATCAATTATACTGTGTAACAAAGTTATCAAATTCCAGTCGTCCGCATTGGCTACATTTAACATAGAAACTGTTTTATGCGCGTTCTATGAAGTATTTTTTTGCTTGATGCCGTGAAGATTTTGAACCCTCTTTCTTTTGATTCCTCTTTCGATTATTTAGGCTTATCATTGAAATTTTTTCTATTTCTTGATCTGTGAGTACCTTCGAAAGCCAATAAATGTTGGCTGCAAGTACCTTCACTAGATTCATGAATTATAAATTTCAAGTACAGTATTATAGAAATTGCGTTCCAAAAAAATTATACAGTATCACATGCTGTAGAATCTTGATCCCGTGAATCAAAATACGTACACTTTTTGCATCCTGTAAAAAATTTGCAGATGAAATCATTATGGCTGGAAGAAGCTTCACCCATGAAACTCGTTCATCATCTGCTGCTGATGCCATCATTGGAAAAGCTATGGATTAGGAATGTTCACAGAACATCATTTGCTGGACATTCCCAACGAGTGCTACGAGCGTTTCGTGCTTTCAATCACTGCTCAGAGGAATGGCTTTCAAATCTGAAATGCATCGCTGTTGACCTGTGGGAGACTTCAATTCCGTATTCAAAGATGGTCAACCTGGAATGCGTGGGATTATTTTTCAAAGACAAAGCTTTCAATAAAAACCCAGGAAGCGTCTTCGAAGAACTACAATGCTGTTCGAAGCTCAGAGGATTGATTCTCACCTTACCCGATGATCTCCATTTTGATACTCTTCGCAAATGGTCTCAACCCTTGGAGTTCATTGCATTTCCTGGTACCAAACCCTGCCGTGCCCTGTCTGCATTGCTTTGTATGACTCAGGTGCAGAATTCGCTGGAGGATCTGTGGATCGAGGTGTATAATTCGAAGGTAAGATCGATGTGTGTGAGAGGATGATAATGCAGGAAACATGATTACATGTTTCTGTCATGCGACTAAGAGGTTGCTGGTGCCTCTATAGTGTGCTGTAAAATTATACGAAGTACATGCGGGAATCTCAATAAAGTGTAATAGAAACTGCACGAGTGTAGCTCACGATTTTTTTTTTTTTTTTTTTTTT
>CAJPEX010005271.1:0-11145 GCA_905338405.1 Notodromas monacha | reverse complement strand
TGGAATGTCCGACTATCATCTGGAAACTCTCGCGTCTGAATCAGGATGTGACGCAAAAAACATTGGCCCAGCATTTTCGCATCTTCGTCTGAAATTTTCAATCAATAAAAAATCACGTAACAGCAGTAAAAAAATAAAATCCGTGTAAGTATTTTCTTGCGATATTGTGTTGCGGAGATTTTTGTTTCATGCTTGGGTAAGCGAGAAAACGGGGTCGAAGGGAAAGATTCGAGAGAGCCCGGTCACGTATTTCGCTCCGGGTCACGCGGATGTGTCGGCAATCGAAGTGAGAATTGTGAAACCCGGATAGCCACACTCGGGATCTTTCCAAAAGTTTCTGAATCAAATGCATGCATGAACAAAGAAGTTATACTTTTTTGCATGATTCCGAAAAAATATGTACAGTACATCCAAGAGAGAGAAACTATCTGCAACAATAAATGAAAGAAATTTGCGAGTCACTTGAACGCATTCGGGTGCAAAATCTAAGTATTCATCTTGAAAATGCAGAAGAAAATTGATTACTCATGCCAAGATTTACCGGTAATCGACTGTTCTCAAAATCCTTGCTTATTCGGCGGTTTTATTGGCAGCTCGAGAAACTAGACAAATCAATCATGATTCTGTACTACGACGAAAAGCATTTTACTTTTTAAATTCTCGAAGTACAGTACTGTCAATTCCAGGAAGTCTGGAAAACGTCCGACTCGTCGGAATGCTAAGGGAAGTCGTATTTCTCGTCAGGATTATGGATAAATTTTGTTTCCATGTTCAGGATTCAATTTCAAAGAAACTGTATCATCTGGAAACATGATTTCGGTCATTATAATTGTATTCGATAATTGTTTGCGGTTAATAAACGCTTAGTCATCCTGAAAATGCGCAAGGAGTAGAAAAATAAATAAGGAGGTTTTTGAATTGCGTCAGAAAATAAAACATCGAAGCCAGATGTGCTCCAGAAATTTGGTTTTTCTCGAAAATTCACAATGTCAAATTCCCGCCGCCCTTCCCACAAAATTTTAAAATAGAAAATGTATGGACGCAACTTGACAATAAATTTAGAACTTTCGTCTTGAACCGCCTCGATATAGTTGGAAAAATTATCTACTCATATAACGTCCTGCAGAAGGTTTTTCATTAACTTATGACTACTGTAATTTCTCAGCATAAATAATTGTTCGTACCGATAATGGAGTTGATTATGGTGAACCTGTCTCCTGCCTTCCTTTCTCCTCATCACACACTGTGTCAGCTTCTTCGTAAAAACTGTGTCATCATCCAACTAATTAAAATCGTATTAAACGGGATGAAGTTCAATCCCCGTTGAATGGGCGCCGTTATCGGAAGACGTTTTATGATTTTAACACTGTTTTCACGCGTGGGAGAGATACTTTATAGGCCGCAGAACAAAATTGGCAATTTCCGACAGCAAAAAAAAAGAGGTGCCGACATGCAGGAAAAAGAACTGTAATTTTATCCGGATTGTGAATTTTTTGACAACCCTCGAAAATATTAGCATGATTGAGAGCAGTCGTCAGCAGCTAGGTAGCCAACTCTTCAAGTACTTGGTGTATCTTGAGATTTTTGACAAAACTAATTTTTTTTTTTAAGTTTATAGGAACGCCTTAAGGTACGTCAGGGATCTTTATAGGTCGCAGACAAATCTGCTATTATCGACAGAAAAAAAAAGTCGCCGACATGCGCGAAGAAACAGTGGAATTTTACTTGAATTGTAAAATTTTTGACAACCCTTGGGAATATTGGCGTGATTGAGAGCAGTCGTCAGCAGGTAGCCAACTCTTCAAATACTGTAATTGATTTTCCATATATTTTGGACTGAAGTAAATTCTCGAAATTTATATTAATGCCTTGAGGTCAGGAAACTTTGTACGTCGCAGGAAAATTGGCAATTCCCGAAAGAAAAAAAGGCCGCCGACATTCATGAAGAAGAACTGGACATTTATTTGGATTGTAAATTTTTTGACAACCCTCGGAAATATCAGCATGATTGAGAGCATTCATCAGCAGGTCGCAAACACGACGAAGACTTGGTTTTTTCGATGTTGAACCAAAAAAAATGTTTGTTCAACTACATACTAATGACGATGTACTAGCTGTAACAGCCTTTTGAGGCGGGTGAGAAAAATTATTGGTCGCAGAAAAATCGGGAAATTTTGAACAAACAAAAAATGCCGCTTTTGTCAACGAAGAACATTGGAATTGTATTATGACTGTGCAATGTTTGCCAACCCCTCGGAAATGTATCAGATTGCAGATTGGATGAGAGCAGTCATCAGTAGGTCGTCAACTAAACGAAGACTCGATTTTTCTGCGATTTTGAACTACCGTAAAAATAAACAAGAAATTCTTAGTTCGATTTTTCAAAGCAAGTCAGCAAAAATGTAACGCAAATTTCGCACATGAAGCGAACGCATGTTGCATATCAATGTGATCTGTACATGATTTTTTCTCGACGATCGATTGCATCAGTGTTTTTGAAGAACAGTTATATTCAATGTGAGGGTTAAAGTTGATTAAATTAATGGGGCATGGAAAAAATCCTTCAGCCATTGTTTTTTCGCCTGCTAGAATTTTTTTTTTCTCGGTACACGACCTTCTTCTTCAGTATTTCTTCACGAATAAAGAGAATACGAAAAGGTTGTCGAGGAGCTCTTGACAAGGTTCGTTCTTTCGAACCTGCTTATCTCATCTTCCACGTCGGCAACATGAGCTTTTGTTTCGCCCAGGGTTTCTTTCCATCTCGATTCCTCACGCCGGAGAAAACATAATTATGATGTGCTTTGAGCAGCCTCATCAGCCTCCGCGGGGCAACAGGCGAATTATCGCAAGCATTACATCACGTTTGTGTTCCTCTCAAACACCGAGAAGGATGAGTTTTAGTTAACAAGTTTTTTTTAATCCTGGTCTTGTCGGCTTTTTTTCCGAGTTTAATCTTCATTCCGAACGTGTTACGAGCTTCCTTGAGATTGGAAACGGAGATGAGGAGGGAGAAACACATTTTGAGCGCACATTTTTCTTCGGTTGATTTTTTTGACCGTTTTTTAACTGGTAATTTGAGACAGAAATAAGATTCCCTCAATTTTCGCATTTTTCTTTAATTCTGCCGATTTAAAGGCACAGTAGATGAGTCCATGAATTAAAATATAATACAGTACAGGTTCTTGGATTTTCTGAAAAATGATCGGATGGTTGCAGGTTTGTATCCAGGATTTTGAAATACTATACTTGCCCTATAACAGTTTTCTTTGATACCTGGCCCAAATTTTAAAACTTTTGGAAATATTTTATGCAAACTCGACGCGAAGGAAAAACATTTTCATAATTTACGTGAAAATCCCCTTAAATACTTCAAAATGAGAAAACCCTGTATACCGAACAATAATTTTGTTCAAACTGAGTCCGTGTTGCAGTGATTTTAAAAAGTGGAAAAAAGGAGAGCAGACACGAAAATTGAGAAAAAAGGGATTTGCACAAATAAAAAAATTCCATTTCCAAGTAGAATCACAAGAATTACCTTTGAAATTCGTGAAAGCGTAAAAATTGCAGAGTCAGGTTAAGGGTTGTTTACTTTTTTGTTCATTCATTTGAAAGTCAAGAAGAAATTACAGGAAGCAAAAACGGTACGTACCCTTGAGCAGAAATGACTGAAATTCGAAAGATATTCATTGATTAACTTAATGAATGAACCGATTGATTATGGCGGAATTCTGAAAGAAAAGTGACCCAAGACAAAGCTCGACCTGTGCGTTGCCTACACAATTGTTAAGTCTACCTTGTTCCTTGGATAGGTAAAAAAAAGAAAAATAAAAGTAAATTTGCATTCCATCGATGTACAGTATGTTGCACTGATTTTGTGGGCCATTGTTCTTTCAAAGAACAGCATCCGTGTTTCATTCGGGTCGAATCCGCAATTTTCTGTTTGAGGAAAGAAAAATTTTATCCAAAAATTTAAAAAGTCTTTATCCCTGGCCAATCATCAATTAGTCATTCGTCCAACGAACAATTTAAAATATTGGATAATCGTTCAGAAAATCGTTTTCATATTATTATTCTGCATCAGAAAGCCTCAGAAACTTGACATACAGTATATACTTGAGGAGCTTGTATTTAAAAATTTAACGCTAAAAACTCGAGTTTACGTCCATAGTAAGTTTGAATTTTGTCAAAAAGCTGCTCGTTTCAGACGGCTGAATTTCTTGTGTTTGGACCAAATTTTCGTCACGTTTCGAAATTCCACGCGTTGGTCTGCACTCCACGTACAGTCAAAAACATAATCACAAAAGTTTAAATTTTGCAAAAAAATACATCTGATCGGGACCAGATTTTCGTCTCGTTTATGAAATCAGACAGTGGTCTGCGGTCAATCAAGACATAATTAAAACATTTGAAATTTTGCTCAAGACACATCTGATCAAGAAAACCCATGCTTATATGAATTCAGCCAAAAATTGCAGTTTCATTCGAATACGTCAAACTGTTCTCCTTCCTCACCATTACCGACCTCGTATTCTTCGCGAAGGAAATGCAGATGTTCGGAATACAAGATCACTGTTGTCGAAAGAAAGGAAAAAAAATAAATCTGACCAAATCTTTCCGGGAGAGAGAAAACCCAAAAATTGAGGTTGACAGGCAACACTTGTAACATCTCCTTTTCCCCTGGCCACCCTCGGTAGCTTGACACTTGTCCAGCAATTCAGGCGGTTGCAGCAACCAGGGCGCCACTGGGTGGGCGCCTCTTCCCCCACACACTCGAAACAAAGAAATTAGGCCAGAGGACGTTGTCTTCTTCTTCGTCTTCTTTCATCTAGTCAAGCAGAAAAAAAAAATCCGGGAAGGACAGATCGAAATCACGCGAAAAACCAGCTACAAAAAAAAATATGCAAAATCGGTAATCGCAAAAAAGAAAAGAAGACGGAAGAGAATGGTCGACATGAGAGGCTTCTGGGGAGGCTGATGGCGTCCCAGGGGAAAATGGACTGACTTGCTTGGTCGTGTTTGCCAATCGACGTGGCCCATTGTTTTTTCCCCCCGTGGGGCCCGTCTCAATCAATGCAAAACAAAGACGGGTCCCCTGGTATGGGTCAACCCTGGTGATGGATGACGCCTCTGCGAGGTGCTGAGTTGTTCTTATCAGATCTCGGCTTACGATTGATTGCCTTTCTGGCACCCACAGCATGAGAGCATATGCAAATACCCATATGGGTGCTGCAGTAATCTCCAAAAAAGAAGGGAAAATACAAGTGGACTCTCTCTACAATGATCTTGTCGCTCTACAGCGTTTTTCTCTTTATAACGAATTTTTTTAGACCCATGGGGATGATGTCTCTGGCCCATGTTATGACAGTTCTCTATAATAAAGTGTTCTCTATATTCAAAGGACCAGAAAAACATTTCCTTATAGAGAGAATTTCGCTGTAGAGAGAGAGAGAGAGAGAGAGAGAGAGTTCACGTGTATACTGTTTTTCAACTTCGATCTTGATCCGTGACTTTCATAGAATAGCAACTTCGCAGCTTCGATTAAAAATCGATACTGTAATTTTGTTATTAAAAAACGCAAGTAAATATAGTATTATTTTTAGCCAAAAAATTATGTTTGAACATAAACGAAATTTTTGAAAGAGGCGAAGATATTTCAACGTCGATTTTGTTCCAGGGCTTTAAATGAGCTTGATCAAGTGGTAGATTGTGCTAAAAACAAGTAACTTAATTTTTTTTCATTGGGCGATTTTCAAAACTTTTACAAAATATCAGAATTAAGAGCAAAATAATGATGCTGATTTCCTAAATAGCTATGAAGAAAATGAATATCATTGCAGAAGAACTGCCTATCAGTGATCAATGCCTCAATGGTCTTCGAGATAATCAATGGTCTTCGTTTGATAGTTAATACAACGGTTTATTTTTAGATATTTTTCATCATTGCAAAGTGTTTACATTAATTGCACTCTGCTGCCAATGCTTGTTCACATATTCCAAAAAGGTTGGTTTTTAATCGCGAAGAAGGAAGTTAAAACTGATTTCTGCTTCGGACTGCGCCGAAAATCTATTCGACCAAAGTCGAAATTGAAAGTAAGCTCTTCCTAAATTAAAGCGAAAATAAAAAGTTCACCATTGTTTCATTTATAAAATGTATAAAAAGGTTAAAATGTAACCTATCTCAGCAAGTATAAATGTACCCTCTTTTAAATCTAGATCTGAATCAATTAAAAGCAACTAAAGCGAAGGAAAATTCACCTATCACGTTACTTCGCTGATTTTGAAAAATACTTTTGTTGCAATCGTCTCCGGAAAATCATGATCGATTCAATATAGGATCGTTGTTCCATCCGAAAATATTGAAATTGTAACGCATTAAAGAAAAAAGATCTTTTAATGAATTGGTATCATTTGATTTTATCGAGGATGAATTAAAAAATACTTTTTCGATCTCTTTCATGGAGCTTGTAATTAATTTCCACATTCTATGCCGGAAAAAAAATCATCAGTTGCTGAGACGAGAGAGATTCAAATTTCTTTCCAAAGAAAATGTCAACCCATTCGCATCATCGGGTTGTTTCCAAGCCGAAATCAACAAATAATTGTCGAAATTTTACCGTTTTCCGGCGGAATAACGAAAACGGAATGTATCTGTTCGCTTCGCGAAATCCCTGCAGTTCGTCACGGGCAAGTTCAACCCAGGAACTTGAGTCTGAAAAAAAAAAGTAGAAATCTTCTTCCGAAAATCCGTCGACAGTTCTTCATTTCCTGTGTCTGGCGGCGAGACATCCCCAGAGCTAGTTAGTCAACATCTTGTAGAGGGGACACGCGAAACTCGTCACTCGACGCCGAATTCCGCAACAAGTGCCGTTATTCGTTTCTGCTATTTTCTGCCAAAAAAAAGAAAGAGAGAAAAGAAAAGAAAGGAGACACTTTGGCAAGCTGTCAACCAAGTTCCCACTGAGTCCCGCAGGAATTCGATGAATAATTTCTCGTCGTTTTTCCTCCGTCATCATCTGCCTCGACCTTACCTTTCGTCAGCGTTCGAAAACGATAATATTCCAAGAAATTTCACCCTCGCTGATGCAAAAATGAAAACATGAGCTCGGCTCGTATCTGCTTGTCTTCAGGATCAGGGGGGGTTTTCAAAATTTTGTTTTTCGCTTAGGTTTTTTTTCTTCTTTTTTTTAAAGCTTTTGGAACCTTCAGAGGTTGTTGACCGAGGGAGGAAACATTTTAGGTGTGACGACCAAAGCGCCAGACGTCCGAGACGAAAATCGCGTCACGGAGGCGAAATTCGAGCAGTTTTTGTTCCTTGTGGGGTCGACGACAACAAATCGTCTCCGAGGCAAGGAAAAAACCTCTGTTTGAAAATGCGAGATGGCCTGGTAAAGTCCGGATTTCTGGGACTCCATTGCTTTCATGTGCTTTCATTTAAAACACATTAAAAGCGATACATCAGCTGAAGTAAACCTTCACGTTTTTTTTTAAAATTCATCTATGGAATTTGCGTTTGAGGAAGATATGCTCAAATCCGGGAAAACAAAAATATCACGGGTATACTATAAAACTACGCCCAAGGTCTCATTTTGCTGATTTTGTTTCGGAGGAATTCGATCTTTTGAACCTAAATTTAAAGGCGATTCGTCGGCGGAAAAATAATTGAACAAAAGCATGATTGGAACGCTGCTCTTATTTAGAGGATGTTTTCGGAGTTTTAAAGTACAATACGTTTGCATTACCATAAGAAAAATTTTCAAGATAAAATTCGGCAGTGAGAAAAATGACGCGAGATGAAATTCCACGAAGCCTATAAATGCTTCAAATAAAATAAAACTGTAATAAAATTTTTTAAGATGATACACTTCAATCATTCTATCCTTTTAGATCTAGGAGGAAATTTATGAAATTTATGACTGATGAACCCAGAAAATTTGAATGGAAACGGTCACTCTATTCAGCGATAAAGTATTTCTCGAAAATGCATTTTAATTCTATATACTCGTGAAATTTTCTCAGCTGATGTGATTTCGTACGTGTCATTTTTTTCACTGCCGAATTTTATCTTGAAAAATTTTTCTTATGGTAATGCTTTCTTTTTTTTCGGGGCCCCCCCCCCCCCCCCCCCCCTCCAAAGTCACAAGATTCACCTGTTGGGTATTACATAATGAACTAGACTGACAGTTTTAGCGAAATCTACCAATGATGGCAATTTTTCTTGCAGCTGATTTCAATCGCACATTTTGTTTTTTTTTCTTCGAATGAAATATTCGTCCCTGTCGTCCGAACTATACCTTCCTCGCATGGCTCGAAGGAAGGTCTCGGAAAGGAAATCTTGAAGCAGATGACGACGTGGCTGGAATTTGTATTTCCGTAGGCGGCCAGTGGCGGTATTTCGTTACGGGGACAAGACAACGGATGGCGGCTTCCGTTCTCCGCGACACATGGCTTCCAGAGGTCGTCGAACTTTTCCCGGCCACGAAAAGCTGATCCCTGTCGATCGACGGGGCTCGACACCGACACCGACACTGACACCGCCGTTCCTGATCTCTTCATCTCCTTCCGATCATCACGTTGCGCGAATGACTCTTCATAATTTAGGGGTTGCGGAACGTGAAATGTGATCAACAAAATCAGAATTAAAAACGCAGTATCCAGGTTTAAAATAAAAAGAAACCCGATGATATGAAGAGAACGATTTAAATGGGCGCCGTTTTTTTCCGATGGAACAAAACTTGATTGGGTTATTTTGCTGAAATAATGAAAAACGTAGCTATCCAGAAACAGGTACGTGGAACATTTTATCTATCTGACAAATACAGTACTGTATAAATCGAGAAGGATTTTTTTTTCTGGCGCAGTCGGAAACTGTACAATTTATTTTACATCGAATGAATTAATCGCATTTTCAGGACATCCTTTCGTTATCTTTGCAAACTTTAAGGGCTTTCAATTCAACGAATTCGTCGGTGTAAATTTTTTGAAGCTGGCTGAAACAGCAACAATGAAAAACCCCCTTTGAAACTTCGTTGAAGAAGCAAGTCACGATTTACATCCTCTCCTTTTTTCAAGTGAATTAAAACGAAACCCATCTCGAGCACGATATTTTTTAATGTTTAAAACGTCTTTTGTTCGTAAAAATTTTCGCTCTTTGACCGAATGTATATTCAAGAACAAGTTTTCAGCAACTGCGTATTTTAGAAAATAAATGCGATGACTTTGCAAACGAAAATTTCACGAAATGAAAGATTAAGTAAAGTAAATTTACAGATTTTCATTCGAAACTCATGATGAGCTTGTTGGAAAAAAAAATACTGCAGAGTGATTCACACCTGAAATATTTTTCAGTGTAGATAAGAAGCTCTTGAGATTCATTGAGAGAATTCCAAGAAATTTGTGATGAAGTAAAGATTTAGGATTAATTACAGAATCGAATGTGAGATCAATTCACCAACGTCAATTGACCAACGTTCGAAAAATCGAGTGCTTTTTTTTAGAGTTTGTGGAAGATGAAATCGACAAATATTTTCGGCCTCATCATGTCTACAGGAAGAACCAACATTCCGACATTTCATCGCGGGATTTCTGGAACACTTTTTTTTTTCTGCAAAGAATGAAAACATTCGTTGAAAGAAAGTTGCGCGCCGCTTTTCACTCAACCTTGAAAAGCCGGCTTCCGAAATCCGTGGCAAATGTGGGTTTCGAATCCACCCCCGAAATCCTTTTTTTTTTCTGCAAAGAATGAAAACATTCGTTGAAAGAAAGTTGCGCGCCGCTTTTCACTCAACCTTGAAAAGCCGGCTTCCGAAATCCGTGGCAAATGTGGGTTTCGAATCCACCCCCGAACTCCCATTCAGTTTTTTTTTCGGGGAAATGGCGCGAAACTAAATACCTTTAAACAGGAATGCGAGCGAAAATTCCGTTTCAATAAATGTATCTGAGACGAGGAACGAAACTCGTAACTAGATCAGGGACAGTAAAAATTCCTGGGCCGTAATCGCCCCGAAATGCGACATCTCGTGAACAACCCGCGCCTCCCTTGAACCCCAATAAACGTCTGTATCCCATGTTCCAGGCCCATTCCTTTTATCCCCCCCTCGGAACCTGCCTTCGGGGCATTTCCGTCTGGCACTAATAAAATATGCCCCATATATCGAACTGAAGTTTCTGGGAAGTTGATCAAGATACAGAGAGTAATTTTGGAACGACATCTTGGAAGGAATTCATGAATTACTCGGGGCATTAATAGGTACTGTATCATATTTTTTTACCCCCAAACCCGAGGGGTTTTAATTTTTTGATCTCTTGTGTTTCTTCTTCTTTAAAATATTGCGACAGTTCAATGCATCGATAAATATATGTTTAATTTTGAAAGAATTATTTATTAGAGCAAATTAATCGAGAGTCGTCTCCTAATAAAAGTCAGTTTATGTTTTCACAAATTACGTTTGAGAATTATCCTGCAATCCTTTGAACAGAGAAACAAACTTGTTTCAATATTCCACAATAAATCCGTTCTCTTTGAAAATTTCAAAATATGGATGGAAAATCACAACTAAAATTGTAAGATCCTTGAAAAATATTGAATTAAATCTCTATAATTAATGTAAAGTATTATCTTGCTATTGACTTTTCCTTCTTTTTAACGACTCATTCCCATTGACAAATTCAGATCAATAGAAAATATGTGTTTCCCATTACGCCTTGAACTTCAGTTTACATCGAAATTGACAGGAAACCATGAATGGATGAAAATGTTTTCTCTTGGAAATATTATAGCTTCTCTGAATTTACTTCGCTGGCAAAGTTTTTCAAGAAAAGAAAGAAATACTGTACCTTTAAATCATTATTAAACTGCCCTGTACATAAATTATTCTAAATTTTCTGATAAAATTTCATAATCTCGTGTAAAATATGGATTGCTAGCACACGCACTCTACAAATATATTTTAAATTTATTTTACAAGTCTTGAAGTGAATGTTGGGAACTTTGAAAGCTCTTCAAATTCCTCAGGAACCTCTGTACTTAAATTCTCAGCATCATCTCATTGCGACCCCCTTCTCTGACCTTTTGTCCCCTTTGGGGTTCTTCGAAACGCTAGACAGCTTTTAAGCGTTGGCATCTTTTGTAAATAAATGTCATTTCGA
>CAJPEX010005270.1:0-17126 GCA_905338405.1 Notodromas monacha | reverse complement strand
CATTTTTTCCCCCACTTCAAACCGAAAATTTTCTTTTGGACGCAAAATTCATCATGAGGATATTCCACAAAACATGCATTTACAGTAATTAAAGACTGAAGATGAGGTTTGTCCTACTCCTCATTGATCTTGGTTATTTCTAGAGTACTTACCTCTGCAAAAAAAAATAGCATGATGTAGCCCAGTGTTCCCTGACCATTTTGGGTCCACTGACTGGCAAATTCCCAAAAAGTTTCTGCAGACCAGCAAAGCTTCTTAAATTTTCACAGACTTGATAACATTTTGCTTCATAGATTTATGGCAGGTATATAAAATTTTCTGCTTCTTGCAAAAATTAAGTTAAGTACCTCTAAAGCAGCTACAGCTTAATTCCAACAAAAACTTGAAAAGTTGGGTTTGAAAAAAGCTTTCTTAGAATAAACAATTAAAATAATTTATTTCAGCTTGTTAACATGTGTTATTAGGAGAAAAGCCAACTTTAATTTTTCATCAAATGATTTCAACTGCCTTTGGCTTTCCAACATTTTAGATAATGATAACAGAGTTCATTGCTACTTTTAAGAAATGTACTATGCTGAAAATTTCCTGCAGACAGGCAAACATTTTTCTGAGGACCAGAGCTGTTCCATGGACCATGGGTTGGGGAACACTGATGTAACCCATACTATTGTAAGGTTTTGGGATTTTTTCGAGCTTTTATAAAAAAAAATTTAGATTTACTGCATGATGGTAAGTGAACATTTTCCAGTTAGGTGAGAGTTCTCCACCCATGTCAGAATAAGCTTTTGAAAGTTTTTCAGGCCAGGCAAAAATTTTGAAATTCTTTTGGTTTCAGCACAAACTTTCCTGCATCTTGTTTAATTTGAAAAAATTAAAAAATTATTTTGTTGGCAATGGATGAAAACCCAAGTACATTCCGCATATTTCCAAGTGCAATGGTTTACTTCCTATTTTTTTTACCTCAAAAATTTCATCCAAGGGCTACTTCCTGCTTGTGATATTTTTCTTTCTTCTCCAATTCAAGTCAAATTTTACATTTTTATTCATTATGCAGGTGGTACCTTGCAATTTGACCTCCTGCAGTTTGACTGTCTCACAATTTGATGGTCAAATTTGCAGGGAGGTTGACTTGCAGTTGGACCCTTGTTATTTTTCCATTTTTTCACTTTTTTTACTTATATTTTAAATTAGACAGAAAGTCTTGCAATTTGACCAATTTGCAATTCAACCCTAGTTTGGCAATGGATTAAGGTTGAATTGCAAGGTACCATGTGTACAGAATTTTCAAAATACGTGTACTTACATTCTAAGTCTTTAAAAATAGGTTGCCTTGTCTTATTTAGGGATACATTTTTATCCAAGTTTTAGGCCATAAAATTAAAAAGCCCTTCACTCAAAGGCACATGGTACTCAAACATGATCAATTCCAATAAATGACTGAAAAGAATAATTTCCAGTGATTAACGTACCCAAATGCAGCCAAATCCCTTCACTGAAAAGCTCTCTGCTAAATTTTGGAGTCCCTTTGACTGAAAGGGATTAAACTGCGATTTACTCATAAAAAAAAGCAGTGAAAATTATAAATACGAGGGAAAACCGAGCCTCCTCATCGGTTCACTGTGGAGAAACCCAGAGTGATTAATTTGTACACTTTGATGGAAAATTAATGATCCTGAGAAAATTCCCACACAAATTTGACCTTCACGACAACTTAATCCAATGTTCTACACACAGTCTAAACATACATGAAATACGCAACACAGTAAACTCAAAATAATGGGACGAGATGTTTTACATTCCTCTCTGAAAGAAGTTTCGAAATACATTTTAATTGCGAAGCGTTTCGCGATCGACGCAAGAGTCATGCAGTCAAATAAGTTTGACTCGTCACTATTCTGTACACTTTATTCCTTTGACAACGACAGCAAACAAACAAAAAAATGATGTCAAAACAAGCATTCTCAGAGCGAGTCGAGATTGTGAAGCAAATTTATCTTCGGATTGATAGAACTGAATTTTATCTTCAATATAGAAACGGCTCATGATCCATCATCTCTGGGGTAATCTTTCCTTTCTCGCCTGGGACCGTATATAGATAAGCACTCTCAATCTGTTTTCAGAGATTTATGAGAAACACTTTTTTTTTTCTTTTCGCTGAAACAATAAAAAATCATCAGAGTTCGATGAAGATCGTTCTGTCTTCAGCTCAGTCTTCTTATGCCGAGACGGTAAATTTTCCAATCCGGATTTTTGATTCGAGATAATTTTTAAGCGTGAAATTATTTGTGGCTGAATACATTTCAATCAAACCGATGCAACCGAATCTCAAAGAATGAATGAATTTGAAACCCTAATCTGAAGTTAGATTTTGAGTCGTTGACAAAAATTAAATACCTCAAAATATGTTATTGATGTACAGTAACATTTTGTGATCCCCGCTCAGAAAGCAGAACTTGAATCTCTACATTTAATGAATAATAAAAATAATATTGTACTGTATGTACAAAATATTTTTACAATAATAACAGAAAATGCATTTGACATAATATGCAACTTCCTTCTCTCAAATTTCAAAAAAATACGGTAGTCACTCCCCGAAACAAGGAAAATAATGTTCCTGATACTGTTTGTTTCGCAACATTTTTTTAATGTAAAAAAGTATTTTTTCAATGTTTTTCAATTTACAAAATTTCACCTGATCCGGACACTCACAAGATGACCATATAGAAACATTCGAAAATAATGGCTTATTTTTTAGCTTTGTATTAGCATAAAATTCGGAGTTTAAAATTCAAGTTATCCCCAAAATTTTGAGCTGTCAACTTTCTGAAATTCACGAACTTTCATCTATATGTAAGACTTTTTCTCTGATGTTTCGCCTTGCTCCAACTATGAAAACTTCCACGGTTTCAATTCGAAATTTTCCAAAATTCAAGCTTTTTTTCGGCCAAAAGATTCGGCATGTGAAACATTTTTCACTTGAGTCACATTTTCCCTTTTTCGTGAAATTTCCCGGTTAGCAAAAACCAATAATGGAGAAAGTTTCACGTTACAAAATTTCTCTACTCGNTGGGTTGTTACGAAAAAAGCCGATTATCATTCACCCGTCTCCTCGCCATTCAATTTACTTTCGCTTTTTCGCGCCGGGAAAAGTCGGGTTAATGAAGAATTCCCACAGTTTTCGAAAATAGAAAGAAAAGGAAAAAATAAAATAAATGAATTAAACAGGGAAGCTAAGCCTCAAGTGTACAAAACAAACGACTCAACGAAAGACAATGTGACTAAAAGTTCGGGCTCGTGGAAAGAACAAAGACTCTCAAGATGTCCACGTTTTTATTTAAATACTTTCTCTTGGTTGTATTATTGACGCTGACATTTAAAAAGTTGGGTCTAATTTATTTTAAGATTTGAATCAAATGATTATGTGTATGTAATGCTCTTGTTTTTGGTCCGCCAAATTTTTATCTATTTATTTATTTTTCATTTGAACTTAATCCTGAGGATCTTCTCTTTTCACCTTCACAGACGAGGATGTGAAATCTCAAAATTAGATCATTGTAATACTTTTTTTTCATTCTATCAAAAAAATTCGGAAAACCATAGTACTGCTTTGTTTTAGGAATGTTGAACAATGGAAGTATTTTCTCTTCGCACGTCACGAGATAAGATAACAAACTTGAAACTGACTTTACAAAGAAGAATGAGTCATGCTTTTTTGCCGTTGGATACTTGCAAAAGAGGGTTCACGAAAAAATTAAAAGCCACCGAAATGCTGACTGATATGAGTTTTTGATTCAATGAATAGTCGTAAGATCCATTTCCACCATTTTTTAGTCACAGTGTGTTGGAATTTTTTGAAAAATGCTTGTTGACCAACTTTTTTGTTTCTTGGCTGAAGGATTATTTGCATGAAAGAAAATTTTAACTACAGCTTCACTGTGTCTTTTAGATTCAAAATCAGTGTCTATAATTTAGTTCCACTGAGAAAAAATATGACAGTAGACGTTATGTATTGCAAGAAAATAATGTACTCAAATTACCTTTGCAATATTTTTATAAATTTAAAATATATACTTCTTGGATCATATTTTGTGCACTGAATTCACTGGCTGTCGCCTCACTCGCTTGGTAAAACACTGTAAGGTAGTAAAACTGCACACAAATGGAAACGTTTCTCAAAATAAAATGGATTCTCTGCCCGCATTCCTGACTCATAGTCGTCAAAATGAGTTATTAAATGTTCCAGCCAACACCCAAACTTGTTCCACTCTGCTGCTCATCTGAGACTGAACCACAAATGCAGAAAGGGAAGCAATTTTATCTGAACAAATTCCTCAGCTGCCTTTAAAAACATTTGTTGAAGTGTGTTGAATTATGTTTCACTCATAACATCAAATGTTATCTTTGCATGTATCACATGCCCCATATGTAAAACATTTAGCACAATCTTTCCTAAGCAGAATAAAAAAAAATGGATGGGTGGGTGTATGCAACATACCTGTAGGATGTCCAGTTTTATTTTGTGGAGTGTGTTCTCTTTTATTTTTGTCATTTGTTTGTGCTTTGTTTCATGCTTTGAAATGATTGAATGTATTTGGGGGAGTTCGGTTGGGTGGGGAGGGGTGTTCAACATTCCTAAAACAAAGCAGTACTATGGTTTTCCGAATTTTTTTGATAGAATGAAAAAAAAGTATTACAATGATCTAATTTTGAGATTTCACATCCTCGTCTGTGAAGCTGAAAAGTGGCAAATAAAGTTTTCTGTTCATTCATTCATTCAAAAAATAAGATTATTTGCTGGACTGTTTGATACTTGCAGCAAATTCATATGAATACTATGCATTACAAAATGTGATTACTATGTAAAGTATGTGAATGTGTGTGTAACAAGGTATTTTCAAAGAAACTTACAGTATACAAGATGAGGTGTGTGCACAAGTCCTCAGAATGAAGTGGCAGAATATCTCCATTTACAATTTTCTGCAATTTTGATATATTTTCCACAACAAAAAATGCTTGTTTCCCTGACTCAAAACCTCTCTAACTGGATTTCTTTCTGGTTCCTTGAAATTTCACTGGAGGAGAGATTCAATTTTGCACCAACACATCACCGAAAGTCTTCTGAAAATGTTCCCTCAAAATCAAGTACAGTTTCCATCAGTTCACAGACACAGACACACTGTTTCTTCACTTAATTGGTAATTTGGGATAAACCGGAGTTCCCTGACCTTTTTGGGCAAGCAGATTGGTAGATTTCCACAACTTTTTTGCTTGAAAGACTTTATGGCAGACATTTGAAAAGTTCCTGCTTTTTTGCACAAATTAAGAACTGTTGAAGCAGCTATGTAATACTGGTATAAAAAATAGAAAGGTGGGCTGGAAGAAAGGTTCCATGAAAAATAATTATTTCAGCAGATGAAAATTTGTCTGAAGTGCTTTTAGGAGAAAAGCCAACTTCTATTTTTCCATCAGATAATTCAAATTGCCATTGTTTTTCCAAAATTCCAGATAAAGAGAACAAACTTTCATTGCCACTTCTGATAAATTTACTAAGCTGCAGAAAATGTTACAGGGACTGGCAAACACTGGAATATACTGTACCACACTCATATCTGATCTGAGCAGATAAAAACGTTTTTTTTTTTAAACTGAAAATAAGCCATGGTCTGTTTTGGGTCGGTCGCGTTTCTGCACTGGCGTTTGCGGGTGCAACGGTAGCGAAGCTTTTGCGCTGGCGCCACATGCATCCGTCACGCTGCTGTGAGCCTGAGAGGTGAAGCATATACCAGGGGTGATTCAGAAAGTTTTCATCAGTTCATATGGGTGGAGACGAATGACTCGGATGATGAACAATCCTCATGAGGGAATTTTGCAATTGAATGAGAAAAGGGTCTCATAGGAAATGTTGTTATGATGAAAATTGAGCAATGCAAGCTTCATTAGTGCTGCCTTGCTATGTGGCAAATGACCCTGGTAGCAAACTTTATAGCTGAACAATCTTGGTGTTAGTGTGTGTGTGTGTGTGTGAAAATCCTTGGAATTTCCTTCAAGAAATGATTGGAATACAGTACAGTAGTTTAAATCCATCATACAAACCTTCTAATGCAGAAATATGGCACTGGAGCAAAAGTTTGTTCATTAGCAGATACCCAACTGCACCATTCATGGATAATTTGTGTACTGCTTTACAAACCTCATTCAGGAATGGATTAGTTTTGTTATGTGGGGATCTGCTGTAAAAGAACTGCTTTGGGTAATTGACTCCATTTGCTACAATGGAAAGTAGAATTTGATTATGCAGGAATACTACCATATTTACTTGAGTACCACAGGCCCTCAAGTAAGGCACGCACAGGGGTTTTTCAGTTGAAAATTTTGCAAAAATTGTATCCCCAAGTAAGACGCGGACCCCAATTTTTAGTGAATCTAAAACCATAAAATTTCAAAAACAAAAAAAAATTGACTTTAGGCGTGAATTGAACAGAAATCTGATGAATTTTCAACTTTTTCAATACAAAAATGTTTTCTTGTTATATTTGTTCCAAATTTCTCCATTATAATTAGGTATAATGAAAATATAACTTCCTAAAACTTCTTGAAAATGTTGTACCCGCTTATGAAACACACCCCTTTTTTTCTTCTGAAATTTGGGTAAAAAGGTGCGCGTGGTACTCAAGTAAATATGGTATTAACAATTGTATCCAACATTCAGATTGTAGACCTGCAAATGCTCTACCCAATCCCAATAACAACAAAAAAACTGACTCGTTAGACACCAGTGAGATAAGAATTGGATTTTCATCAGATTAAACTAATGTTAACTGATGTCAAAAGTTCTTTAAAATTGATTTCTCTGGATTTAACCCGTTGTATCAACCATGGAAGTACAGTGAGAGGATGTTGAAAAATTCAATCTTTTTGCCTCTTGAAAATGTCCATACTACAGTGGCCTGCTCCACTTGACTGGGATTTTTAAATGTATGTACTGTTGAGATATGTTGAATCATTAATTGGTTGCAGGCCCAGGGTGCATTTTTTAAATCTGCTGAATCATGTTACAGTGAATCCATTGGGACCTTGTAAATCATTTCTTGTAAAAACAAAAATTTGACAGTGCTATTGAGACCCAGACAAGACACTGGCTATTCTGCAGGGAGCTTCAAATAATTTTTTCATAGCATGATCTGTTTTAACAAAATTCTACTTCATTCTATTTGTTCCCACCGGGGAAAAAAAATTCGAAACACTTGCCCAGATGGTTCTAAAATTGCATCAAAATGAATTCAACACCCCCCAAAAAAAGGAAAGCACCAAGCTAGCAAAAACTTTTGAACTAACCCTCGTTTGTACGCTCTCACTCGGAACCCAGGTTGCCAACTCCGTGGTTCTCGCCGTATTCTTTTGTGACCTGATGCGAGTCGGCAGGAGGAGAAAAAAAAAACAATATTGTACCGCAATAACGATGAATTAAACCTAAAATAAATGAACTAAATAGCTTAAAATTCGGGGTTGGATGGATATTTCCGCTCAAGCATCAAGCAACCAAACAGAGCAGTTAACCTGCGGGGAATTTCGATGATGTGCATGATTAATGATGAAGAAAACCCATCCCTTCTTATAATCATTCATTTTGGCCCATCTGTTATTCGATGGTTAAGGCATACATAGGATACATTTATTGCAACCTCGATTATCCGGATTAATGATCCAGTTATCTTCTTCCAGATGATTAAAAATTACGGGTAATCATTTGATTCTTCTTACAATCGCCCTGAATGATTTAGCAATTAGTGTGGGGTGATGTTTAAGCAAATTCCGGTTGAAGATGCATTGGAAGCAGGGTTGCCAATTGAGTAACCTTACTATCTTTGAAAGTTGAGAAGAAAAACAAAACAAAAGAACACGATGATTCGAAACAAAGCGCCTTTCAAGACCTTTATCACTTCGAGATTAGTAGGATTATTTTCGCGTTTTCTTTCGGATTTATCATTAAATCGACGTCGCATTGATGCTGTATTAATGCTTTCCTAAATACAATATTTCCTGTTTGATAATAAATGCGTATCTTAAACTACTGTAATATGCTTCAGAAGCTGAGATATGTCATGGTTTGACGAGCAAAAATCGATCCAAAAAATCGCCGAAAGTCGGTCAACGGTTACGTCCCGAAAACTGATGCGTTAAACCTGAAAAAATTATTCTAAGTTAAAAAAAAACGAAAAAGTAAGAATACTTGCGAAGAAATAAAATCCAGTGATTTGCGAACTCTGGCAAAATATTCGAAAACCTGTTTTTGTTGCGATTTCGAGCTGATTTCACTTCATTAGTTCCGCAATAAAAAATACGTATACAGTATATCAAATTTTATCTTAAAAAATAAGCTTCAAAGTTATATTTTCAATTTTTGTTTTTGTAACTTAATTTTTTTTAATTGCACCTGTGATGCTTCAACAGTGACTAGATGTTCTTTGCAGTGAGAACCAAGCTTGAGTCATTGCCTCAATCAAAGCCTGATTCAGTGGAACTATTATGTAACTAAGTGAACTTGTCATAGATGAACTTACAAGTTGAGCTCTCCAAGTCAAATTTCAAAGCACTAGCAAAAAAATTTTGACTTAAGGAGGTTTTGGCTTGAGGAGGTTTTGACTTGAGGAGTTTTGACTTGAGGATGTTTTGAGTTGAGGTTTCAACTCAAGGAGGTTTTGACTCAAGGAGGTTTCAACTTAGGGAGGTTTCTAGTGAGGGAAGTCAAGAATGTTTTGGGGAACACAAGAGAATTGCAGGAAATTGTAAATGGTGATATTCTGTGCCACCCAAATAACTTCTTTAATGAGTTTACAGCATCCATGCTGAACTTGGAGGCAAGGGTTCATTTGCTTAATTTGTCTGTCACTTCCTTTTAAAACACATTAAGTTACTTGTACTATTGCTTTTCTCTTTCATGCATCAAGAAAATAATAGCCAAAAGGCTGCAGAAAATTGACTTACAGAGGTTTCAGAGAAAAATAATTTGAGTTAGGGAGGTTTTGAATGCATTGTTTTCAAGGAAATTCAGATGGGAACTTGAAAAAAATCCAACTTAGGGAGGTATTTCACTTAGGGAGGTTCAACTTATTGAGGTTCAATAGGGTGGTGGAATATTGTTAACCAGCTGTACCTTACCAACTTACTTATATCTTAGCCTGACTCAACCTGAGTCCTCTCAGTTTTAATTGACTTAGACTCATTGAACCACTCTTAATCTTACCAAGAACCTCTGTACTCAGTTAAATCAAGTGAAGTTGGCATACAGTATTATAATGCATCTTTCTGAAGAGACCCTTTCTGAAATCTTAAAGGATCAAGATAAACTGTTGGCTTTATATGATTTCTCATCAAAGATTCTCNCTTTCCTAAATACAATATTTCCTGTTTGATAATAAATGCGTATCTTAAACTACTGTAATATGCTTCAGAAGCTGAGATATGTCATGGTTTGACGAGCAAAAATCGATCCAAAAAATCGCCGAAAGTCGGTCAACGGTTACGTCCCGAAAACTGATGCGTTAAACCTGAAAAAATTATTCTAAGTTTAAAAAAAACGAAAAAGTAAGAATACTTGCGAAGAAATAAAATCCAGTGATTTGCGAACTCTGGCAAAATATTCGAAAACCTGTTTTTGTTGCGATTTCGAGCTGATTTCACTTCATTAGTTCCGCAATAAAAAATACGTATACAGTATATCAAATTTTATCTTAAAAAATAAGCTTCAAAGTTATATTTTCAATTTTTGTTTTTGTAACTTAATTTTTTTTAATTGCACCTGTGATGCTTCAACAGTGACTAGATGTTCTTTGCAGTGAGAACCAAGCTTGAGTCATTGCCTCAATCAAAGCCTGATTCAGTGGAACTATTATGTAACTAAGTGAACTTGTCATAGATGAACTTACAAGTTGAACTCTCCAAGTCAAATTTCAAAGCACTAGCAAAAAAATTTTGACTTAAGGAGGTTGTGGCTTGAGGATGTTTTGACTTGAGGAGGTTTCAACTCAAGGAGGTTTTTACTCAAGGAGGTTTCAACTTAGGGAGGTTTCCCTTTAGGGATGTTTCTAGTGAGAGAAACAAGCATTTTTTGGGAAATATAAAATAATTTCAGGAAATTGAAAATGGTGATATTCTGTGCCACCCAAATAACTTCTTTAATGAGTTTACAGCATCCATGCTGAACTTGGAGGCAAGGGTTCATTTGCTTAATTTGTCTGTCACTTCCTTTTAAAATACATTAAGTTACTTGTACTATTGCTTTTCTCTTTCATGCATCAAGAAAATAATAGCCAAAAGGCTGCAGAAAATTGACTTACAGAGGTTTGAGAGAAAAATAATTTGAGTTAGGGAGGTTTTTAATGCATTGTTTTCAAGGAAATTCAGATGGGGACTTTAAAAAAAAATCCAACTTAAGGAGGTATTTCACTGAGGGAGGTTCAACTTATCAAGGTTCCATGGGGTGGTGGAATATTGTTAACCAGCTGTGCCTTACCAATTTGCTGGTATCTTAGCTTGACTCAACCTGAGTCCTCTCATTTTTAATTGACTTAGACTTATTGAACCACTCTTAATCTTACCAAGAACCTCTGTACTCAGTTAAATCAAGTGAAGTTGGCATACAGTATTATAATTCAACTTTCTGAAGAGACCCTTTCTGAAATCTTAAAGGATCAAGATAAACTGTTGGCTTTATATGATTTCTCATCAAAGATTCTTTGTAATTTGTTCATTAAACTAAACCTCTACAGAAACAAGCTGAAGACCTTGTGCTTTAAATTAATTTTTACGTATATTTTGTTACCAATGTCAGGGAATGAATGGGTGTGTGCATACATGTCAGACGTCATGTTGTATTTCATGTTGTATTATATTTTATTTTATTTTTGTTATCAATTTGTGCTTTCCTCCTCTGAAGTGATAAAATGTCATTGAGTGGATTTGGGTTTGGGTGGTAAGGGGGTTTGGTTGTGGAAATTTTTCTTTTATTTTTGTTATCAATTTGTGCTTTCCTGCTCTGAAGTGATTAAAATGTCATTGAGTGAATTTGGGTTGGGTAGGAAGGGGGTTTGGTTGTGGAAATCTTGATTGAACCTTGTGAACGCTGAAAAGCGGCAAATAAACTGTTCTGTTCATTCATTCATTCATCCATAATTCATCTTAACTGCGTAAAAAGCTGTGAAAACTGAATACCAGGGCAGAAAGCTTAACTTAACTTTGCCTAACCTACTTATGAAAACTCATAGTCATGAACTTCACAATCAACCCAGTCTAACCTATGTTAATTCCTCTAAAGCCTAAACCATAGATAATTTCACTGAGCCTAGCGTGGATCTATTAAAGCATGACATGATGCAGTGACTCTTTCTTACTCTCTAGAATTGTGTAGTTCGAGCGTTCAAGCGAAAGAAGTTGAGGATATGGGAAAAAAGAAACCATGTAAGTTGGTTAACCCCAGGATTAGCCCATAGACTCGTGGACTTGCGGTTCGCGTCGGATTCGGACCAAGTAATCACACTTCGCCACAAAAAACCTATCTTCTTGTCACGACCTCAAGTCGGATTTCATCACACTGTGAACATCGACCAAACGAACCCAGTAAAACAAGAAAAAAGCGCAATAAACCTTAAAAACGATAGAAATAAAAATATCAAATGTTGTGCAGCGTGAATAAAACTTTTTTCAGCCTGAGGGACAAATAAAGACCCCTTCCAAGATAAAAAATGTTCTTGAATTTTCTGAGGAATGCACGAAAGTTTTTGGCAATATAGAAAAAGTACTGTACAAATATTTATCCTTGTGAGATTTTCCTCTTGCTTCAAGACCGCCCAACGAATCACCGGGAGAAAAATAATGATTGCCTCCAATTTTGACGAAGTATAAAATTGCACTTCGAAAAGCCTGAATCAGAATGAAGATCACATTTGATTTTAATAATCGAGAGGTAAACATTGCGAGAACCAAGAACTGCATATTAATTTTTCTAAACTTTCCAAATACAGTACAGTATCTTCAGTAAAAAAAAAGTTTACCTTTTCTATGATGAAAACAGCTTTTTTTTTAAACTTAAAAACCAATTTTCACGAGTATAAAAGTTTATCCGTAGTTTCAACTTCTTTTCAAAATTATTCCCAGTAAAACAAGAAAAAAGCGCAATAAACCTTAAAAACGATAGAAATAAAAATATCAAATGTTGTGCAGCGTGAATAAAACTTTTTTCAGCCTGAGGGACAAATAAAGACCCCTTCCAAGATAAACAATGTTCTTGAATTTTCTGAGGAATGCACGAAAGTTTTTGGCAATATAGAAAAAGTACTGTACAAATATTTATCCTTGTGAGATTTTCCTCTTGCTTCAAGACCGCCCAACGAATCACTGGGAGAAAAATAATGATTGCCTCCAATTTTGACGAAGTATAAAATTGCACTTCGAAAAGCCTGAATCAGAATGAAGATCACATTTGATTTTAATAATCGAGAGGTAGAAATTGCGAGAACCAAGAACTGCATATTAATTTTTCTAAACTTTCCAAATACAGTATCTTCAGTAAAAAAAAAGTTTACCTTTTCTATGATGAAAACAGCTTTTTTTTTAAACTTAAAAACCAATTTTCACGAGTATAAAAGTTTATCCGTAGTTTCAACTTCTTTTCAAAATTATTTCAGTTTTTTATTCTGATTTCAGTAATTTTCCAAGATATTTTCATTTAAAAATATAAGAAGAAGTGATGAATTGTGTAATTCTTCTGTAAAGGACGAAAATAGCGTGAATACAATTCAACTTGAAAAATAATTTTTATTCAAATGATAAATCGGTTAAAATACAGTTGAAGTAATTACAGTTCGAAAATGTTAAATTTGATGTCAGAGTTCAGGAACATTTCGGTTGAGCCCGAATACAATGACAGGAACTTTCCGAGTGTCCCAAGGAGGGGTTTTTTTTTAGATGTCAGAACCAAGATGAAACTATTGAAGACGATTTTTATTTTATTTTATTTTTTATAGCACTCAATTCGCTTCTCGCGCTCATTATTCTTCTTATCCTCGAATCGTGGGTCACGATCGACTCACTTTCTCGCCGAGTTTCTTGACCTGTTCGTGTCAAACAATATAATTTTCCACGTTGTTTTTTTTTCTCCTTTAGTTCTGGTTCATCATATCCGGTCAATGAACTGCCGCTTGTACTGTATACTTCATAACATTGCCTTTCTATTCGTTTTTTTTTATTCATCACTCATTTATATTTCCCCTTCTGCGTCTGTATATAAGAATTTCGGGATTTTATTTCAGGGTTCCACAGGTGAAAGAAAATTAATTGTTGCGCACTTTTTCGATAGAGAAAAACGCGTGAAAGTAATTTTTAATGTGATTTTCACTGAAAACCCCAATTTTCACGAATATGAAAGCTTCTTGGTACCTCAGACTTCCAATTTCAACTCTGTAAATTAATCCTTTTAATTTCAGAGCTTTTAAATTTTTGCTATTCAAATAGAAAGTGCTAAATTAATTTTTCCCTCTTTTGAAAATAACCCAAATATGCAGGGAAGTTATTCAGCGAACTTTTTCCGCTCGTATAAACACCAATTTTCACGAAAAGCAAAAGCTCAGACTTCCTTTTAAAATTATTTGAGTCGTTTCTTTCGATTTCAGAATTTCTCAAATATATTTTCGTACAAAGATGCGATAGATTGTGTAATCCTTCTGCCAAGCACCAGAATCAGCATGAACAACATTTAAACACGCTTTTTAAAGTTGAAATTTGAACAAATAATTTATTAAATATTTTTCTCAGCTCAGACTTTATTTTGAAAACATCTTCAAATTTTTCCTCGTGTTTTTATTTTCAGGATTTTTGGCTGAAATAAACTACGTTTTCGTCAACGAGTGACAACAGGAAAATTATATCGCAATATTTTCTGCACGGAAAGCGCGAGAAAGTAACTTCAGAAATAGGGTTAAAACAAATTCAACGGAAAATAATTATTGAAGAACAGCCATAAAAATGGAAGCTCCTAACTTTCAACACTTCCCGTAATAATCTTCAAACTGTTGTTCATCCAGCAGTAAAAAAAAATACCCGTTTTAAAGTCGTGGTCAGCTTTTCCTTTTCTTCTGTATAAAATTTAAAATGCAGTAAAATCCTCTGGAAGAACAAAGCAAAGCAGTAATTCTCGCATCGACTTCCTTATTGCTATGAATAAAGACATTGGGTAAAAAAAAAAAAAACCAGGAAGAAAAAGGGAAATGGGAACAGTGAGGCGAAAGTGTGACACCTGGTGTTACGATTATTACGCAAGTAATTACAGAAATAATGACAGCCGTTGATCGGGGACGTCATTTCCTTCTGAGTAAGCCGTAATCAGCTTTGGCTTATCCACTGAATCACTCCAGTTATTTATCCAGGAACTGCTAAATTCACTAATAACGGAAAATGTAAAAATTCGTGAAGTTTCATTTCATAGTCCGTGGCTGAATTTCGAAAGGAAAACACTTTTTTTTAGTATTAGAAGGATATGTTTTTCGTCCATTCGAAAAAAGGAAAATATTTTTGACGAAACGATCTCAACCCATTTCCGATTTGTTTCATTTTCTGACAGAGAGAATAATTCTCAAAACCTTCGCGCAGAAAAAAAAAAGATAGATCAGCACTCGGAAAAAATTTAAAACTGCAAAACATTGCTGCTGAATGTACTGAATTACAAAAATGAGAAAATAATGTACCTCAAATAACATTACTGTACTCCCGAAGCAAAAAATATTTTTTGAGTTTTAGTAGGATGTTTTTTTTCGTCCAACGAACGAAGTGTCCCATTCAAAAAAGGGAAAATATTTTTGACGAAACGATATCAGCCCATTTCCAATTTGTTTCATTTTCTGACAGATAGAATAATTCTCAAAACCTTCGCGCAGAAAAAAAATATAGATCAGCACTCAGAAAAAATTTCATGAATGTACTGTATTACAACAATGAGAAAATACTGTACCTGAAATGACAATACTCCCGAAGCAAAAAAAATATTTTTGTTTTGTTTTAGCAGGATGTTTTTTTGTCCAACGAACAAAATATCCCATTCAAAAATGGGAAAATATTTTTGACGATTGGATCGCAGCCCATTTCCGTTTTGTTTCATTTTCCGACAGAAAGAATTCTCAGAACATTCGCGCGCGCAAAAATAATATAAATAGATCACCACTCAGAAAAATTTTTGCAAAATATTGCTTCTGAATGTGTTACAAAAATGAGAAAATAATTTACCTCAAATAACGCACGTTTCGCCACTTATTTATTCACACACGATTTTTGAACCTCCGGAGGCTGCGTTTACTAGAAGATTTTTCCATTCCCGCTTTACGGCATTTGTTTTGTGCTTTCACATCTTTCAAAATTTTACAATATTGTATTTCGGAAAATACTGCACTGTAGATATTTTAGGTGTATGGGAATATTGTATTCGTTTTGATGTAAAAAATGCGTTCACTTGCGCCGGATGCCGAGTCCGGCCCCAACTGACACGCAACGGAAACAAGTTTCCCCGGGTGTGTTTGATGCGGCCAAAGCTGGTGGAAGGGAAGGACAAAGGGCACCTGTCAGGGTTGCCAGTTATTTTTTTTTTGTGTCTTTGAGTCTGGCGCAATAGCCACTGTTAATGAGCCAACATTTTGTGCTGGTGATGAATAATTTTGTTAGAAACCATTCTGTGGCAGAAATACTCCAACATTGGAATATTACCTGAAAATATTTTTATTATTGTTACCTGAAGATTCTTCGCCCATGAGCACAGAAATGAGAAAAGACATTAACTGAGAACCAAGACTAAAGTTTAAAAAAAGTTTAATGCAGTACAGTACAGTACTGTCCTCTATTTTTTCCCTGCCAGCAGAAAATTTTTGCTGAAAAAATTATTACTGGGTGGCATTTTTTCCTGCATTCCTAGCATTGAAGATTTCTGAAAATAAAAAGGATTTACTGTTCACAGACTTTTCCTGACTTAGGCTCTTCAACATTTTGGTGACCTTTGGTCAAATTGGAATGCAATTTGTGTGCAAGAAAATCCTAACTTTGCTATGGGATGGAAGGAAGCCTATTGTCATCTGAGGATTAATTGTACTTCCATATTTTTTCCTGGATGTTGCAGAATGACTTTTTTCAAATGTGGTCTTACAGATTCAGGTTAAATCTTGTCACAACAAGCTTATGGGGACCAAAGAGATTAATTATTCTTTCACAATTGTTACCTGAAGATTCCATGAAAATGAAATTAGATATTTTTCACAAAAAAAGGGATGCTCCTTCCTTTGAACACAAAGTCGTTCAAGTCATTTTAGTCAATTGTTAAAATGAAAATATTTGCAAGCAGAAGAACATATAATCGCAGCAGAAGTGATAGCATTGCCAAAGGTCACTGGGGAATTGTTGTACCTGAAATTTACTGGATTTTCATTGAGTATGCAGTATGCTATAGATCTGAGATAAATGAGTTAAGATTTTAAGTGTTTTTCATTAAATGTGAATCATGAGGATTTGTTTTCCACTTGATGAGAATGTGAATCATCAATTTAATGAGCCTTCAATGTTCTGTCCCAAGAATTTCAAGCAACTATCTGATCTGTAGAATACAGGAAGTGAGCAATTGTTATTAAGAATTACTTCTTTCAAAGCCAGGAAAAGCGCTTTGAGCAACAAATTTCAGACTATTTTAAGAGAAACTTGGAAAAATCAATTTTTTACAGTAAACAAATTAAGAAATTTCATAAATGTTTGCAAGCATTTTTCCTGTGGTCAAGACACCATTATTCAGGATGCAGAAGACTTTCTTTTCCATTAATATTTCGTTGTAATTTAATGTTATAAATTTATCCGTAAGTTAACACACAACTTGAAAGGTAGGATATGTTTTTAAGGCCGTTGGCAACACTGGTGGCACGTCTGCCCCTTAGCACGTATCTTTTCCCTCCCCTCTTAGTCCTTCCGGCCGCATAACGCATTGGACAATGCCTTTCTCCCCCCTATAGTTTTTCCGACGTTTAGGAACAAAAGAAAATGAAGTTGGTGAAACTCAGCAGCTGTTCGGTTCTGTTTTCATCCCATCCATTCCCCATTTCTTC
>CAJPEX010005269.1:0-17130 GCA_905338405.1 Notodromas monacha | reverse complement strand
TTCCCCCCCCCCCCCCCCCCCCAGTTATTGATGTAAGTATTGCTTGATTGGACATTGGATTTCCAATGGCTTTAGAGGGGTTCTTTAAAAATGCTTGTGAAATGAAATTGAAAAATTTCTGTGAAAATTGTGAAAATTGCTGTGAGACATGAAAATGACTGGGGCTCAATTCCTATGAGGGAGAACATGGATTAATGCATGCATCAGAATTGTCCTTGACTAGATTGAAAACAAGAGAATTGAAAATATAGATCATCATAAATGTACACAATTTATTTAGGACAAAATTATCCTTGATTAGGTTGAAAACACAAGTATAAAACATGTAATTTGTATTATAAATGTATACAATTAATTTAGGAATTAGGATAAAAGATAATATAGAGACAAAAAAGGTATATCTTTTTGCCAGAACCAAAATAGAAAAAAAAAGAAAAATTAGCATAAAAAAACTGTGTGAGTTGGTGCACTATGTGAGTTGTCGCTGTTTGAGTTGTTGCTGTGCAAGTTGTCATGTAATCCACAAATATTGTTTACAATTGCTTTTATTATTTTTAGAGGTTCGCAATGGTTTTCCTGAAGATGAAACATTACAAACTAAAACACTTGTAAATCATACATTTCGAGGCCAAGTTTCAAATTCTACTTTTCCATTACGACTTTGATAATGCATCAGACAAATGACTATAGTCATTTGTCTGATGCATTATCTGCTATTCTTTGATCCACGCAGGCAAGGTCATCTATAGATGACCTTGCCAACGTGGATCAAAGAATAGCAGAGGTATAATGAGACATCGATGAAACCTGGCTGTTCTATAGAAAACATTCAAGGACCATTGGACAAGATATGGACAACAACATTCTCAAAAAGTTACCAATGTATTATCCCAATTATTCAGCCATTCCTATGGATACAAAATGACTCAAGTAGAGAAGTATTTAGAGACTGATCAGGCATGATCTAGAATTGTAGATAACTTCATTGCAGAGCCATTAAATATGTTTGCAAAAGATTTCTTTTTGGTTATATTTGGGGGGGGAAGTACCTCAGTCCCAAATTGGACCCATGGCAGGTAATGGGTTGAAGTCCTACTATATATATGAACATACTTCAGAGCATGTCATCCTATCCTTGGAGGGTGAGTTGCTAAACTGTACTTCCCAGGCTATCTATATAGATGAATTTACAATACAGACTTCCAATAGCTTCTTGATTCTATTCTGCCAATCCAATCATTTTAAAGTTGCAGCATTGATCAAGTCTCACTACTATGCAGTGTAAAAGTTTGAATTGGTTTGCATTGTACACCAATTTTTATTTGTTTTTATGGGAGAGTATATGTTTGTTGGTTGATAGCTTGAAAAACCAACACTCCATATATTAGTACTAATAAACATTCAAAAATGTATCCTTGAATAATCTCAGCTTAACTTGCAGAGTCCAACACAAATATGTGAGATTAATATGAGGGAAAACGTGGGATTTACAGGAAATTATTCATAGTAATATTTTTACCCAATGGAAATTAAATATAGATAATACTGTACAAATACAGTGGGACCCTGAGATGCGGACCTCATTTGTGCATCAAGCATCCCATTGAGCACAAAAATGTCCATTTCTTACTCCAAAACTCATCAAAAACAACTTATACCAGAAGCTTGCCAAAATTGGACAAGTTTTGGACAAGTTCCTTTGTATCCGTTTTGAATAAAAATTGGACTTGTCCAATTTTCATACAAAATTAATTCAAGAGACACCAGCTTTTGGATGACTTTTGGATCAAAATCAAGCAAGTTTTGGAGGCAATAGGGACAACTTTTGGATAAAACTTGGACACGTCAGATTTTCATCCAAAAGTTGTCTCAATGCTTCCAAAACTTAATATATTTTCAATCTGACAGAATTTCAATAAAAGGTTTCCAGCTCGCAATTCAGGGATGTTGACCCTCCTTTTTTTCAGGATGTACTTCCAGCATGAATTGCCAGTTTATTTATTACATTAACACATAGATGATATTGAGAATCCTATTATTCATATATTTTGGCTCTATTCATACCTTATCAGGACTCATAAATTACTCATGTGCCTAATGAGCTATCCTAAACATGCCTGAGTATGCTCCAGGATTACATCTATTATCAAATAATGATTAGCCAACCCTGGGAATGAACCTAGGACCTCCTGCTCCACATCACAACCTCTTAGCCAAATAGCTAGAGCACACTACATGAGTGCACCCCCTCATACATATACTTGCATGCCTACAGCTCGGTCTGCCGAAGCACCAATTTTTTTTGGTGGCACAGCACTTATCTACCACAGCACAATTCTCTGGCAGACATGTTCTCCAAACTTGTCTGCCAGCTCTCCCAAATTGGAGCTGGTGGACAAGTTTGGAGAACTTATCTGTCAGAAAACCTGGTGCCTGAAGAACCTGGCAGACAACTTGGCTGACAGAGTACTGTACCAGTTTTAAAGGTAAGCTCTCCAAGGGTGTCTGTGGAAGTCCAGCACAGCACTTCCACAGACCTACTCTGGATAATTTTTAGAGATTTTTGTGCTAACTGGGATGCCCTGATGTTGAAACGTGCCTATGTCAAGTCTTGTTTTCCCATGGACTTACATTGTATACTTTTTAATCCATGTTTTGCTAATGAAATATTCATGCAAATTCCAAAAATCAGGAAGAAAAGAACTTGTATCCCAATCGTAAATGATTCACTTTATTTCTCTAGGGTTATTATATGCATGAGCCTGCGCATGATTCACAGGAGTGTAGTCAGCAAAACAATGCATTTTAATTAGGTAATTTTTCAAGAATTCACAGCTTCTTAATTGAGGAAATCCTAACTTTAAAAATGACATACTGCATGAAAATGACTACAGGGAAAAATACCTAGGTAAAAATAGTGTACCTCTGTATACTGTATATAGAAATGGGGGCATTCTGTGTAACAAGTATAACAACCAACAAGACCATTCAAGTCAAAAGTGGAAGAGAAGGATGCCTTTTATTGCTGGAGTTAATTCTTCAGTATTAGCAAAATGGATTTGAAAATGATGAAAGCAATGTCAATAATTGATCTTAAATGAGCCTTTCATTATGTAGGAGTTCGAAGTATTCATTTCCAAGTAAACGGTGTGTGCAGCAATACGTCTGCCGAAGTGACTCAGACATTGAGAGATTATCTGTGTATACCAGTATTCTCAAAACCTGATGAATCGTCTGCAAGAATTTTTAGAAGTATTTTGCAAATCGGAAGAAGATAACTTCTACAAACTGATCTAGGCAGTAATCGTCCGTATTTTCACCTCTAAAACGTATATGAATGAAACCATCATTGCATCGTCACCGGAAATTTTCTTTCGGAGTTCTTTGAGTTTTTGTTGAATGCTACTGCATAGACTAAAGCAGTGTTCCCCAACCCATGGTATGCGGACCGGCGCCGGTCTTCAGAAGTTTTTTGCATTGCCGGTCCGCGGGAAATTTTCTGCTCCATGATAAATTCAAAAAATTAACAGTTAAGTCTGGTAATTGTATCCAAAATGTTGGAAAGACAACTGCAGTTTAAATTATCCAATGAGAAAAATGAAAGGTTGCTTTTTCTCTCAATTGAACTTCAGACAAATTTTCGCCTGCTGAAATAAATTATTTCAATTTTTCAGTCTGAGAAACTTTTTCTCAAGCCCACCTCTCTAAGTTTCGAAGACATATTCCACTACATAGCTGCTCAATGGTTCTTAATTTTTTCAAAAAAGCAGAAAATTGTTAAATGCCTGTCATGAAGTCTTCCAAACAACACTTTTGAGTCTACAAATTTTTTTTTTTAACTTCGCTGGTCCGCAGAATTTTTTCGGGGGAAATAGCCAGTCCAAACATTTTATGGAAATTTACCGCACCGCAGGCCCAAGAAGGTTGGGGCACACTGGACTTAAGAATGGAAAATACGGATCTATGTAAGTATATATCCCACCATGAATATAAAAAACACATGCTCAGACTGCAATGAATATATCCTCGGAAAAGATATACTGTATGCTGTATTTATATGCCTCGAAGTATGATTTCACAATTAATATTGAATAAAGCATCCATCCATCAAAAAATTCCTCTTTAGGATAAAAATTATGATTCGAAAACTAATGCAGCTGATTTTTAAAATTTAACAGTTCAAAAAAAACAGTTACACCTCTCTAATTAGAATTTGAAGGAACTCCAGAACATTTTGACACAAAAATTTGAGTTAGGGAATTGTTTTCCACTTGGGATGGTGAATCAATGAAAATTATCCATTGGACACATTTTTATTAGAACTGTACATTATTCATGCGTATACCCGCAAAAATATTCCTTAATAGTGCATCACGAAAAGTAAAAATGAAGACAATAATTGCATATGTTTCAGTTTTCCAAGACAAGTGTTTTAAAATGTAGACTCAACTTAATTACATAAAAGGTTATTTAAAAAGTGAATGAGTGAGTTTTGAGTTTTTGATGCACTCATATTTCAAGTTATAAGGACGTTTACGTTGTATGAGACTTGATGGCATTGAGTATGCTTTTGACAGAGGGATACGGTTATGACCTGTGACCATGCACCAGTCCAACTGTAATTGCTTTCTTATTATTATTATCATCATCCTCTGATGTGTACAGAACACATTTTTTACAAAGAATATGTTGTGGACCAAAGCGACACAGCTCCAGCATCAGGCCAAAACCAGACCCCAAAACTTGTTGGATTTCCAAGGCCAGTGAGCCTCGCAAAAATCCAGACTCTCTGAGCCTCACTCAAGGACAAGAAGTGGTTATCACTTCTTTGATTTTCCTTTATTGGCCAATCCTGAGCCAGGAAGAAATCACCTGATTTCTTCTTGACCCAGTCCAAGCACCTGGGTATAAAAACCCTCATTCCTCTTTGAGAAGAGAAGTCAAGAAGTCAGAACCTAGTGTTAAAGGGCCTTTTAACCTAAATTATATTAATCAATCTTTATTCTGAGCTAACCAACCAATTTAACAATTGACTCTGCCATTATATTGAATTAACAGCCATTTTGAGAGGAGAAGTCAAGAAGTCAGAACCTAGTGTTAAAGGGCCTTTTAACCTAAATTAAATTAATCAATCTTTATTCTGAGCTAACCAACCAATTTAACCATTGAATCTGCCATTACATTGAATTAACAGCCAATTGATGAACTGGGCAATGAGGATGAACTCCTCTGAAAAAGAGTTTGAGTTCTTATTCAAAACTTGCATGCTGATGGCTGCACAATTCAATTCCTTTGTGTGGGATCCAATGGACCCATGACAGTTGTTGAGAAAAAAAAAACTTCTCTATTTCCTTGAAAGTAGAGGTGAATCATAATTTTTTCCAACCAAATTGTGTCATACATGTTTTTAATTTATTTAAACAACGCCAGAAAAAAAATGACGCGCGGCAGTGGGACAACCCTTGCGTCCTGTTAAACAGAGAATTCCCTTAGTTTTTCACCCTCTCTTCAGAAAACATTTTGAGTGATTTACGTGAGTAAATATGGCTTTCAATCCTTGGAATTTGATGCGATCCAAAATGTTGCCGCGGAAAAGTGGTTGATACTTCCCAAGCGGATAGTAAAGAAATGAAACGCAGAAGGACAATTTTTGTACCTGGTCAAAGAAACTAAAGCATTTCAATAATTGTCTTCTCCTGTAAGTAGCCCGAAGGAAACTAAAAATTTGTCAACATGTGTTTCCGTTTTTGTTGTTGCAATTCTCTAATGAAGAAGGAAGCGCTGTGAACATTATTCCGCTGTGAAGCATACATATAAACTATTCTGTAATTGAAAGCATATCTGCATATGCAGTAGCTGCCAAAACGTCATCAAACATTTCTGTCTTATGCACTTCATCATTCACTTATAAAATTTCACTGCATGGCAGCGTTTAAAAGAATATTTTGAATTGTGAAAATCTCAGCTGAGACCTGTTACTGTGAAGATATTTCCTGGAGGGCTCAAGGAATTTGAATACAGCACAGTGTGACCCCAACATATGGGCACCATCACTTTGGCCAATGAGACTCAAAGACACTTTCGAAGATAGCCTGACACATGGGAAATGTCTTGTAATTCAGACAGTTTTCTATTATTTTGAAAAAATAAGATTCTGACTTTTGATTCATCTCAATTCAGTAATTTACTTTCTGCAATCAAAATCATTTCATTCCTTCTCAAAAGCAGACAATTCTCAAGGCAGCCATCTGTTTCCTAATTTTTGTCGATGATGAAATGCCTGCCAATTTCTTCTATGTTGCATGCTGATTCAATTTATGAAAGTGTCCCCAGAATAAGGTCAGATCTGGATCTGACAAGCATTCCCCAATCTTGAACCACAAAGTCTATATAACAACCTATTTTTCTATGGATGCATGCTGATTGCTTACCTGCTCTCTGTTGAGTAGGGTTCAAGCTATATTTTATCTTGTAGAACAAAAAATATGCTTCCCATTCTTTTTTATACGTTATGTGAGGAGTCATTCACCAATGCACACAACAATAAGGAATATAAATCCCCTTGCTAAAAGGGGTTTTCAAACCATAGATTAGATTATGATGATACAGTCCAGTACAGTATGTAGGTATGAAGGCTCAGGATGAGACATTTTGAATCCTTTATATGGATTTAACATCTTGTCAAAGTCTCTGCATCTTAAAGTTGAGAAAAATTATTGTATTTAATTATTTGGGTACTGTATCCTGAATTTGAATGAATGGAAGAAAAAATTCGTGGAATATATTCCCATTGAAGTTTATAGCAAAATGTGAAGGATTCCACATGTGGATGCTCAGAAATGTATCTCTAATCCTCTGGAATTTGGTGGGATCTTTCCCAATCCAAACACGAATTCAAATATAACCTGTATATTTATTTAAGCATCAATGTTAGAATGAAATTCAAACTTGGAATTATTTGGGGCAATTAGGCCATTTCAGGAAAATTCCATCCTATATTTCCCTGCAGAATTGAGGTAAAGGAGGCGGAATGGGAATAAGGGGTTCTGGCACTTCCTTCTGCTTATTTTATCTCCATTTGATCCGTCCAAACCAGCTTGATTGAGTCATTAATCTGTTCCGTGTATTGAGCTGGATGCTATACTTGAGTCTTGAGTATAATACAGAAGAAGGAGCAAAATCTCAGAAGGAGAAAGCTTTTGCGGCACTGTCATTCATCAACGCCTCTTAACTCATTGTGGTTTTTTTCCTTCTTCATACAGAACCTCATTAATGCAAGTCAAATTTAAGATGGGTCATTTCTCAGTCAGTGATCAGGGAGTGCTGTATTGATCGGTCTTCCTTGGTTCACGTTTTGCTTTGAATAAATAACTTTGTTTTAAACGGGTTTGGATTCCAAGGAACCGGGCATTTTATCTACACAATTGGATTTGAGCAATTAAACTAACCTTTCATTTTTAATAAGTGGTTAATTTGTTCCCAAATTAAGGCTATTGATGTGTCCAAGGGTTGAATTCTTATTTGAGCCAATTTGAAATTGATTGCTTGGTTTCAGTACAAACGGCATGCAGGTTGAAGACAATTTCCCAAAAGGGATTTAAAAATGACAATTGCAGAAAAAATTATAAAAGCAGTAAGGGAATCCAGATGTGATTGCACAGTAATTGATTATGTTTTTAAAATGTTTCCATTCCTTTTAAACAAAATGATACGAAATGCAAATACGACTTGTGCATTCCAACTCTTTTTTACTTGATATTTTTCAAGTGAATGAAAGTTGTTGCTCAAGGAAACATGGCAACTAATCCAAGTTTCTCTTTTGCATTGCTTATTCCAATAGCTTTCATTGCTCAAGCCCCAAATTTGCAGATAATTCCAGGTGCCTATGTGTACAGTTGTTGAGTTGCTCAAGTAGGAATTTTTCCATAAACACATTCAACTTTATCAAGGAACCCACAGTATTTCATACAAGTGGAAAAATTTGTAAATGCTGTTTCTTCAAGCAAGTTTGCATGGTATTCTATATTGATATACCATCATATGTGATAATGTGAGCTCTCAATGTACTTGAGCACAGGTGGTGCCCCAAAATTTCATCCAGCAGTTGAATTGCAAGACAATGTCAACTTGAATACATTATGCATTGCATTTGACATTTTGGGCCTCTCTGATGGTCAAATTCCAACTAGGATTAGAGGAAAAATTGCAATATACCAGAAATTCACCCATTGAATTGTGGGACAATCAAATTGCAGGATGTTGGATTGCAAGGTGCCACCTGTACCATGCCCTCTGATGGGCAAGATACTTGCCTCTACTTAAAACTGAAAATCCAGTAAAGTAAATTTCTATGGATAGGATGTGCATTGTACTGTTGCTGAAATTTCTGTAATTGAGTCAGTTTAATATTTTAATTTCTGTTGAATAATCATAAGATGAACTCTTCAGGTTACATCCAATCTGCGTTAGTGTAGTTGTAGTAACTGATTCAATAAATGTGACATGTACCAACAACAAAGAAAAAGAAAAAAATTAACAAGTCTGATGCCTCAAATTCCAAGAGAAAAGTGAATATGGCACTTTGGTGAATACAGTATTTGGTCTTCAAATTTCCAAACTCCATCAGCAACTGGGAATGCAGAAAAAGTGAAAGCCTGAATACAAACTAAATCTCAGAAATGCTTGAAATTTATTCCCTTCAAAAATAGCATCGAATCCTCTTTTAATCAGTTTAAATTGATTATAATTTAATTCAGTTTTTGATCTGAAATTGTTTTATACAGTGACCAAAAGTTGCCTTCGATTTTATCTCTCAAAATACCACAGTTTTTTAATTCGTTAAACAGAATTCCTGTTGCTAAATTCCATTCAACAATCATACATTATCTAATGATTCAGTCCGTTATGCAACTCTTTCAACAAAAAAGTGACGCGTAAAACCTAAAATTCCCCTGAGTATTTTCATTTTATGTCCGAGTAGGAATCGTAAGATGTTTTCCGTCCTCTGAAAACGATTATATACTGTATACAAGTACCAATAAGTAGAGTACCTCCCAGTACTTGCAGCATGTACCCAGGTAAATGGAGCACATGTAATCTCATACACAACTACTGTATACACAAGTAATAATCATCCAAAAAAGTGCTACGGAGTCTTGATGAGCTCGGACCGACTCATTCAAGGAAATGCAGGAATACCCCAAAGAAACCAGGGATTTAACAGTTAGTTAAACTTGAATAGACCCTCAAGGATCAAGTGATTCCTTTTGGGTTTTGCACTTGTTTACGCCTACGTTGACTTGATTTATGCATTCGACAAGAGCATTATGCCATTAGCGTAATCCCGAAACGGTGCTGGGGATGAAATGCTTTCCAGTTTTGTCTTGGGGAAAACAGGCATCTGAATTAAGTATGGTAATTTCATGTCTCTGCATCACTTTTATAAGAGAACAGAGGGATTGCAACATAAATACGCTCAAAGATGTGGACAATTCAACTCAAGGACATGTGCACTCAGGAGTGAAAATACTGTGCCATAATTTTTAGAAAATGTCTTATAAGGTAGGGACACTTTTCCAAAATTTATAGAAAAAGGAAAAAAATTATTTTTATAATCTCTTGAAAAATTGAGCTACTTCATGAACGCAAAAATGGATGGTAAGGATTATTTTGAATTTCATAATCATATGGGCAAATTTTGTGCTCTTTTCCATCAGCTGAACTCAGAACATTATAGGAAGTGTTCTTGTCCTTTTTCATCTTTAAATGTTTTTTATTGCTGCAAATATGTCACATTCAGTGCATTTTTCTTTTTATTGGCACAGTATTTTTTAATATTTGATTTCAGTAAAAAAATCGATTCTTCATTCAAATGTTTTGGGGAGGCATTCCTAATTTGCAATAAACTGAAGAACCAAATGATCTTTTGATGGCAGGTGCTCAATTTCCACTGTGTGACAATGCCAGGAAATTGTTTGCCTGCTTGTGCATCTTGGTTCTGACAAAAGGTTGTTGAAAAGCAGCTTTATCGGCTGTATGGGCATGTTAAAAATAAAGGAAAGTGAAAACCATTGCTTTTGGAATTCCTCAAAGCTAATTCTATGGCAGAAATGTTGAAAATTGCCACCCAGCAGTAAAAAATTTATTATAAAAAAGTGAAAAAGAAAATTGGGATTTTTCCAGACTTTGGCTCTTCTGATCACTCATGGTTCTTGTTTGTTTCACTCTGGTGGAAAAAATTGAGCAAAAAAGAGCCTGACAGCGCCACCCAATGGTTAAATGAGTTCTGATTGAAGTCTATGATGGGGAACTGTGATTCAACATGTGGAAACTCCGACATATACAAAAGGTGAAGGCAAAAATTATGTCCACATCTTTGGGCACCATTGAATGTAAAGATTCATTGGATCTTGTTGAGCACAAATGGGGCTGTTTTTGCATTAACAAAATCAATCAGCAGCATTTTGTGAATGCACATCCATTGGAACTCTGCCCTAGCAGTAATTGCTATACAGGTATGAATTTAAAAGCTAGACAATATGCAAAAGCTTCCAGGCCCGCAGAAATTACGCGATAAAAATAATTTTGAAGAAATATATACTGTACTAGCAAAAATGATAAATACATATATCTTGGAATATTCTTTCTCTTTGCTTCCCTTATTTTTCCCTTCTTCAGATTAATTTTGAAAGTGTAATGGTAATTCTTTATAGTCCTCATATTTCTCATTCGCATAATTTTGAGCAAGATCAGGGAACATGGAAGAAAAGTTTGTCAGCAAAGAATTTTGATTCCGTGAAAAATGAAAATAACATTTCTTTGCATGAAGTATCACTGTGCTATCTGTCTTGAAACTTCAGGAGAATCAGGAGTGGATTGAAAAGTTTCAGTGATAGGAAAACTGACGGGTATTCTTTCAATAACACAAAAATAAGCTATTTTTCATTATTTTGCAACAAAATTGAAGAAAACCAACATGCCTTAAAATCTAAATTCAGATCTCAACTCGCAAAAAACAAGTCTCCGTTTCTCGTTCAAGGTTTCGTAGTCTATAATAACAAAAGTTGCCTCTTCACTGTTTGCAAGCAACTGTCTCATTTTTGCAAAATGGTAAAAAGGTGTTGAATAAATTTCCCCTTGCCAAAAGCTGTTAATATATGCGTTCCTGGGTCGTGCACGCAATCCCACATTGCCATTTTATTTATCTCGAGACACGAATTACACACTTTCGGCAGAGTAATTTTAGGACGGAAAACGAATCCTCATTTCTTTTTCGAGGACTGCAAGAGTCCAGAAGGCTGCTGTATACAGTCTATACACGATACGGTAATCCAGTTGCTGTGATCTGGTCCATATTGTATAAGAGAGGGAAGCTTCAGCTTAATGGGATGAACAGAGGGTTGATCTTCTAATTCAGGCCACATCGTAATAATAGCAGTACGGATTCGGGGACCAGAGGAATGATTATTGGGGTCACTGAGCACGACATCGCAGGAATTAATTTGCTCCAGGGATTTGGAAACGAATGACCCTTTGATGCGTATAGTTGGGATATTCAATAATAAACTTGACACGCATCGAACTGCTTGGTCCAAAAACAACCTACAATACTATTAGTTTCAAAATTCGCTTTTATTCAGAAAAAATGTCAAGGAAAACATAATTTAAGGTTCAAACATTTTTTCAAAGTCGAAGCCATCCTGGCAATTTGTATAACTTGAATATCCGAAATTCGACGAATTTTCGGTTTGGGAGGATTTTCTAAAATGTTTTATATTCTCGCTGGCGGATCTGATGCGAGCATTTTTACTAACTTTTTTAGATGCGCTTTTATTCAAAAATTTCGCGATGGTTGAAAATGGAAAATTATTTTCTCAAACGTAGCTCAAGCGTTTTATTTATAAGTTCTGAGTCATTTGGGCAATATTCCTTTCATAAATTGTCGAAGTTTGAAGACTTTTTCGATTTAACCTCAAGATGATTTTCAAGAAATTTTTATATTCTTGATGATGCAGGTGAATGCAATGCAAACATAAAAATCGTTTTTCTTAAAAAATGTCATGAAGCAAAACATTGTTCAAGTTCAAAAAATTGAGTGTAGCACCCTGAAAATGTCAATTATATCTAATTTCAGAATTTCAAAGAATTCAGCTGCTGCAAAAGAAAAATTAATTTCACATGCTTTCAATTTTGGTGATGTTGAATGTGAATTTCTCAAGTACTATATATAGTCTTTTTTCTAACCGAAAATTTCGTTCTACCAGATGCATAGCAGAGCTTTAATCAAGGAAAGACTCGGTATACAGTGGTGCATATACTTGGTTTTTAAGAGTATATACAGACCTCTTAGTTGATGAATTTTTGCTACTAGATGGAACTCATCAATCAACTGGAACACTGTTGTGCACTCATCAGTATGACAACCATAAATGCATGGGAAAGGTGCTGTAATATATTCATACAATTATAGTGTTAAAATGTTGCTTTCAGCGGAAGTAAAGGCCCTTTTTCATGCAAATCTGTTTTTTCTCTATTGGTAGGATGCAAATTATTTGTAAGAAAAATGACAATGCAATTTTACAGAAGAACAATCTTCTCTGATGTTGGGGCTAAACATGTCTCAAAATAAGGACACTGCCTACATATCCAGAATGAATGGGAACATTTTATTTTTCACAATTTGTGCATACCCCAAACGAAGCATGATGGTATTTTGTTTAAAAAAAAATTGAATTAATCTCAGTATATAAATTTACCCTGTAATTCAATATGCAAAATATGATAATTTTCTGATTTCCATCCCATCATTCTTACCCCCCCTTTTTTAAAACAGAATTGCTTCTGTGCGTGTTTGCTCTCTTCTCTTTGGACTCCTTTCCATTCCAAAACAGATTTTTGCAGCAATGTTGAGCACATTTTTCAAAGCAGGGATAAATTTTTTTGTTCATCTGCAAAAGAATATCTTCCTTTTTTTCTGAAATATATAATATTTGTTTTTTTGCTCAATAATACATCTGTTGTAAAAAAATCCCGACAAAGAAAAGATTAGGTTTGAGATTTTGAGTTTAAACTGAAGGTTTGAAATAAAATGCAAGAATTTGGTTGGGCTACAACTGGGGTGCAAAACACCCTATTTTAAAGTTGGTATAATATCAGCAAACACAGAAAATCTTGCAAAATCTCGGAGAACGTTCACACATGAGCATTCAATTTGGACTGTGTCAAAATAAAACAAACTTGGAAAACAGGAAAACTGTCCTCCAAGGAGGAGAAATGGCAAACAGAAATTGGTAACAAAATACAGCCTTGAATTCTGCAGAAAAACATCTGTAATAAATTACAGCCTTGGAGGCTGCTGACCATCTGTGGGAACCAAGGTCTTCCAAGATTCCCACACAGATAGTAATGAAAGACTAAATTTGTCGGGGAATTCGGGTTCTCTAAAGCTAGCGTATCGAATTTAATATACCCGTTAAAATATTTGCGACAATGTCATTTCAATGTTTCTTCCAAGAACTTTTGTCATGCCCCTTGTGAATGCATAAAGGGTTCTCATACATTGGATCTCCATTGGTTCCAGACAAAGATATGCTGCTGCTGCTGGTGGTGGTGTCACAGAAAAAGTGGGTCAACTCAGTCAGTCTCCAACTTTATCGGCCAGTCCTGCTGTGCGCACAGCAGTTATTTGTCCTCGAATAAGAAGTACTGTACTGTATACACCTATATTATATATAGGGTAAACATCGCGAATGGAGGACGTCATAAACGTGTCAGCGTCGTCGTCGTCGTCCAGACTCGACGACGACACCGACGACGCCGCCCCCCAGCTGCTCGACTGCGACGCCACCTTGACCCGCGACGTGTCACTGGCTTTCCAGGCCGCCACTTACGTCATGTACGTCAGTGTGCTGGCCTTTGCCCTGATCGGCAACGGACTCGTGTGCCACGTGGTCTACAGCTCGAGGCGGATGCGAACAGTCACCAACTTCCTCATTGTGAACTTGGCAGTGAGCGACGTGCTCATGGCGAGTCTGTGCGGGCCCTTCAGCTTCGTCAGCACCCTGCTGCTGAGGCACTGGCCCTTCGGACAGACCCTGTGCAAGGCCATCAATTTCTCGCAGGCCGTGTCGGTGTTTGTCAGCTCCTACACGCTGGTCGCCATCAGCATCGACAGGTTCGCTCGCGATGATGAGTTTGGTAGTAATACGTGATCATCAAGTGTATTCTCATCATCATCCCTTATGCTGAATGCTTTGATTTCATTTTTCTTGAAATTATCTCACAAAGAGGGAGTTTTCAAAATAAAAATAATTCACCTACACCCAATAAAATACAGTGAGACTTCAAGATGGAGACATAAGCGGTGCATCAAGAGCGTCCCTAAGTTGAATTGTCCCCAAGTTTAGCCTTTTTTTCCCATAGACGTACATTATATAATTTCAAATTGGTGTTTTATGGAAGACATATCCTTCAGAATTCTGTGAAAAAATTAAGGGTTTGACCCACTTGAATTTGAATTAGTGTATACATTTTCAATTCGAAAGGAACATTTGGAGCATTCAATAGTGTATCTCTGCACTGTATATTGAAATATTGGCATCTACAAAATAACATTCAAGGGCAAAAAAATGTACAAGTCCCTCTATGCTGGAGGCAATTTTTTAAAATTAGCTAAATGGGTGGAAAATTGGTGAAAGAAATGCACAAGAACTTTTCTTACAAAAATTGTAGGGTTGGAAATATTGTTTTCTTGTAATTTGGACTGTAGTGTATTTGCAATATTATCACAAAATGTCCCTATGTTGAGTCAGTGTCCTCATGTTGGGCCTTTTTCATTAATTTTTTGTGGAAAATACGTGTCCCTGGTTCAAATTGTCCACAGGTCAAGGTGTCTGCATGTGGGGATCTCTAGACGAGCTCCATGATGCAATCCTGTGGGAAAAAAAGTCTGGTGCCCAAAAATTCCCTGTGGCAGTCAATCTGGTATAGCTATAGGCCTAAAAATCTTGCAATGTCTTGTTGGCTGGCATTTTTTTTCAATCCTGCTATAGGATTAGCATCACAAGATTGTGAGAACAATGCAATACTCTGTCCTGGATTTTTCCTCACTTTTGATTCTCAGCCAAAGCTGCATTTGGGTGACCTTCAGTCAAACCAGAATGCACATGCAATTTTCATCTATCATAAAAAGGAAATACTGTACTGCAGAAAAACTCTAAACTATGACTTTGCCCAGGCTGCAGCCCTGCTGATTATGCTTTTCATTCCATAAGTTAAGATTGGGGAATATTTGTTGCCATTGTCTGAATCATTCTTGACAAAACACAGTGAGACCCCAAAATGCTGACATCTCAACATATGCATGGACAAATTTACTTGGGCACACTTTTTCAAATGTTATTTATCTGAAGTTTCACATTCCTTGAAAAAGTTAGGCTATTTACATTCACAAGTGCTATAAGTGCAATTCAATATAAAGCCCCCTAATTCATGGTTCATGACTGGCTAAATGTGTGCTTTCTTTTTCAAATATTTTGATCATGTCTGTCAAGTAGAGCAAAACTTGTTCTTGTTCTGGACTTCTTAATTGAGCTCCTTTTGATGAAAATAGATAAGATTCTATTCTGTTTGCTCCTGCGCATTTTTTGTGGAGAAAAGGAAGTCGGTGTAGTATTTTATTTACCTTTTGGGTAGATCTTTCCTCAATTCGTGAGAAAACCGATTCAAAATATTCCTAACGGATTCTATGAGAAACTAAAGTCCGACATGATGATGAAATTCCGACGTATTGGGACAATGCCCGTCACGTTATTATTAACAAGAGTGAAGTTGAAAGACATTTTTCGATTTATTTGAATAGGTATGCTGCCATCATTTATCCCTTGAAACCAAGGACGACATTCACTCAGGCGAGGCTCGGCATGGCTATTGTGTGGGCCATTGCAATTCTTGCCGCAATGCCAATCGTCGTTTTTTCTGCCCTGGAACAACCAGGGAGAATTTATCAGGAATGTGATTTATACATATGCCAGGTTCGTATGGACAGTACTGCCTTGTATCTTATCTTTGCTGCATAAAATGCGTGGTTTGACCATCAACGATTTTTTATTTTTTTTTCTGAATGACTGCATGACAACGAAAAATTCCTAGAATTTCAACTGCAATGATTCTGTCAGAATCACGAGACTGATATTAATAGCAGAAATACAGTTTGTAACATGAGTAGACTGGAACAGTGATCTTGTTTGTCCTTTTTCTTTCGAATGAGCTTGGATATGCCAAAAATTAGATAAGCTCTGATCAGATATTAATCCAAACCACAAAAAATACATTCATACTTTATTTTATAAAACGTGTGCTAAAATTGAATCGTAACAATCGTGAGTAACGCAATGCACCGAAAGAATTTCGAATGCGTCATTTCGGAATAACGGTTGATTTAATGTATGAAACACGCTTTGTATAATTTAATAATTTCATGATTCAAGGCTGCATTTTTGTGTGTGGCTTCACCTGTTCATAGTTACTACTAAAACTTGCCAACTTCACCAGATGCCAAATTAAGTAATATTGACTGTTGTGACTTGGAAAAAAAATACTTCCTGTGTCCAAGGATTTGTTTATTAATATATGTATATGTATATATTTTTTTCTGTCAACATTTATTTAAATTGTTTATCCCAGAGTAAGAGCAGTATTCCCCTGTTTAAACTTCGAAAATTCAAGAAAAGAACACCTGAATTTGAATTAAGGCCTGAGTTGGTCCTGCTAAATTCAACTAATGTTCAGTTGTACTAGTTTCCAAAACAAGAAGTTTTCCTGTTGAAACTGGTCAAACATTTCCCATTAAAATAAAATATAAAAAACATATACTTCTAAACCCTGAAAAAATTTCTCTATCCTATCACAAGCACTCTCTGTTTCCCCTTCTAATTCTTCGAAAAAAGTGCTGAATATCATGGTAGCATAAATTAGCCAAAAAGGAATTGGAGTATTCTATAATGCTCCGTATGAATATGCAGGAAATATGGCCAGGCCAAGAGTATCCGTGGCGAATGAGCGGACAGACCCAAAAGTACGCCTACAGCATGGCCCTGATGGTGTTCCAGTACTTGGTACCTCTGTTGGTGT
>CAJPEX010005267.1:0-17142 GCA_905338405.1 Notodromas monacha | reverse complement strand
AAGACTGTCGTTTAAAATTAATCTGGCGCCGAATTGTCGGCATGCCGAAGTTTTTTCCAACATTTGGTGAATGCATGATTGTCACTTGAATGAACTTTCTTCTGGGAGAATCAAATTGCTCATGAAATATTGTATTTGGCCATATTTAATTTAGGACTTGTTGATAACTTGAACATCCATTCCCCAGAGGTCACCGTCAGGTGTTGTGCTGGAAACCACAGGGCAATGTTTTAAAGCCAGTTGTCCCAAGGCCTGGTCAGTTCTTGGCAGAATAGAGGAATTCCATGTGTAATGATTCCAATAATGAATTAGTGGTTTCCTCTTATAAGCTTTCAGAACTTCCCTTGCAGTATTCGCATTGACAGCAAACATTTTCTGGCGTAGGTTTGATGGGAGTGGATAGAAAACATCTGTTGATCAAAAATTGAAAAAGAAGTCACAGATACCAGGAATTGCGAAAAAAATTTTAAAGTAAACATTACAAAATCAATGTCACTTACTAAAAGGTAACACCTTCAATCCATCGCAATTTCCTGGCTTCAGAGGTTTTGATGCATTAATCCCACAAAATCCTTTGATTACTGTTGTAATTTTTTAAAGTAAACATTACAAAATCAATGTCACTTACTAAAAGGTAACACCTTCAATCCATCGCAATTTCCTGGCTTCAGAGGTTTTGATGCATTAATCCCACAAAATCCTTTGATTACTGTTGTAATCATGCCAGGTCCATTTGCAGTCCAAACCTTTGGATTAAAGCTGAGATAAGGAAAACATGCATGTGAGAAAATTTTTTGAATAATTGCAAATATGGCATGAATAAATTACTGTGCAACAACTTCTTTGAAGTAATTCTCCAAAACAGGATGGTTCTTGGAAAATGCCATGACACCATTTGCAGCTCCACGGGTCACGTGAACCCCAATGGCATTCACCATGCCATTCATTGGTTTCAACACAATCACATCAGCATCCAGATACAGGCCTCCATATTTGTTCAATAGGGCACATCTCAAGATGTCACTCATGTGCCCTGTTTTGAACTTGCTTTTTTCTAGCAACTTCTTGTCCAACCATGTTTCAACACAATCACATCAGCATCCAGATACAGGCCTCCATATTTGTACAATAGGGCACATCTCAAGATGTCACTCATGTGCCCTGTTTTGAACTTGCTTTTTTCTAGCAACTTCTTGTCCAACCAAGGCTTAACCACTGTCCCATTGAGCAACTCATGCATGTCCACAGCAGTGAACATGATGTTTGGATACACTTGAGACCATGTTTCAGCACCACAAGGCACCATCAAGTGTTTGCTTGTCACACCCACAACCACTGGTCTTTGTGGGTGATGCAGAGCTGCAGACTCAACAGCACAGAGCTGCTTGGGGCTCAACATTGGCAACCCTGTGGTCTCCAGGAAGAAGATGGAATTCTCAGGAATGTCTTTTTCCATTTTTATGGAAATTTTTCTCATTGTTCTCAGTAGTTTTTCCCAGTTCTTCTCTGTTCCATTCGATATTTCCCTTTCAAACCCAGTCCTTCTGTGTAAGAAGGTCAAGAACGCAACACCGAAGGATAATAACACAACAAAAAGGATATAATACACTTTCCCGTGATTCAGCCGGTTTGAAGGAAACATTCTGAAAGGAAACTCATATCTCATGACACACTACTGACACCAGACATTCATTATTGTAAAACTAAAAATAAAACATAAGGAAAAAATACCGTAACAGTTGTGAACTCACTCCTAAGAGATTTTCAGGCATCAATGGAAGAGTAAATGAAAATAACCCTTAAATTTAAAAAGTATGAATTTATTTTGAATAATGGGGACATCAGAATACTGAGAAAAGAGAAAATATGTCATTTCCAATTATCACCCAATTCTCATCATAACAGGAGATCAGTGACATCTACTGAAACTTTCTCCAACTTCTATTCCTTCTGCATTTTTTTGTGACTCAGAGTGTATATCCTAAAATTATGTAAGAATTGACTATCAAATGCATCAAGCAGCATTTTTACTGGCAGTGTGTTTCTCAAATTTTAAAAATAACTATATATGATACTTTATTTTTGAATTGAAGAAACCTTTAATGTGATAAATTTGAGAATTTAATTGTACAGTAATTTATTCATGGAATTTCTCAAGCATCTGTGTTCAGTGGTTTTTTTTTTTACCCTAGAAACACTTTTGGTATGTTCAACACAACAAACACTCTAAGAACAAGAGGTTCAGATGATCAGATTAATTTCTAGTCAAATGAACCACACCAGGAAATTGATTCAGTATAATTTCTCAGGCTGTTTTATGTCTGCTTTGTAACACATCAAAGTGTACATTGGACATTCAAGAAAAAGATTAAATAATGATGTCATCACAAATTTTGAATGTAACTATGGGAAGTACAGTTGAGAAATGAACTAAACTTTGTCCATAAACTCAATGGAAAGTCCCCACAACTCTCCATCAGGCATTGAGCTTGATATAAAAGGACAATTTTCAGAAGCCAGCTGACCCAGAGCCTGAACCATTTTGGTTTGGATGGACACATGCTTTGAAGAGTCATTCCAGTAATGAATCAACAAACTGTTTGCTACAGCTTTCAGTACTTGTGCTGCTGTAGTTTCATCAACTGCAAATAGCATCCACCAGTCTATGGAAGGTATTGGGAAGAATGCATCTTTGGGTGGAAATAAAATTGACATTGAGTTAAAAATTTGAAATTCACAGATGTTTTTTCTCAGCTAGACAGATTACCAATAGGGAGCATCAGCAATCCATTGCACATTCCAGGCTTCAAGGGTTCTGAAGTATTCAAGCCACAGAATTTTTGGATCATTTTTGATACCATGTAAGGTCCATTTGTTGCCCAACCATGAGGGTCATACCTGAGAGGATCAAGACCAAGCATAATGCAACATATAGTATGGATAATAAAATTGTATAAGAATAAAGACCACCTGGAAACCAACTCATTCAAGTAAGCATCCATCACAGGATGATGCTTTGAAAATGCCATGACACCATTAGCAGCTCCCACCTGGTCATAGGCATACAAGCCAACAGCATTCACCAAGTCATCCATTGGTTTCAAGACAATAACATCAGTGTCCAAGTACAGTCCACCATACTTGTACAGTGTGACACACCTCAAGATGTCACTAGTGTGTTCTGTTCTGAACCAACTCTTATCCAGCAAATTTTTCTCTAACCAGGGTTTGACCACTGTGCTATTCACCCACTGATGGATGTCCAAGGTAGTGAACATGACATTTGGGTAAACCTGAGACCATGATTCTACCCCAGATGGTACCATCAAGTGTTTATTGCTCACAGCTACCACTACTGGTCTTTGAGGGTGGTGCAGAGCTGCAGACTCAACAGCACAGAGCTGCTTTGGACTCAGCATTGGCAACCCTGTGGTCTCTAGGAAATAGATCCCATTTTCAGGGATTTCTGATGCCCCAATTTTCTTCACTTTCCCAAAACAAGGATGTGGAAGCCTCAAGGACATCAGTTGTTTGATATTCATTCCTCTTTTATACACAATCCAATCAATGACTAAGAGCACAACACCAAAACAAAACATCACAACACACAAGAAAAATAACCCTTTCTTCTGGATCATGATTTGAAGGAGTTCCATCCCAGTGAAATGGGGGAAATTTCATTCTCACAAAAGAGGAGGAAAACAAAAACAGGAAATCCACTTGAAGTGAGGTTGAAGAACAGTAATAAAAACATTCAACTGGATGCAGGGGGGTTCTGTATTTTATTTTAAAATTAACTAATCACTGGTATTTTCATTTCCACATACAGAAGTGTGAAAACATGCCAGTAGTCCTTTTCTAGGGGACGTTTTCTGGGAGAATGAACAGAATTTCCTCCTCTGCAGTTGAAAAGCTGGTACAGGATATAATAATGCTTTTCCCTTTTGTTGTTTTTTTTTTGCTGCATGTAATTTACCCAGAAACTACGTGTTTTTCCCACCCAACAACAGCAGGGTGAATTTAAAAGGACAAAGTATTAAAGAGATGAGGCACAGCAACTTGCAGAATTAGGCATTTAGTCAGAATAAGAGCAACAGAAACTGGGGAAACACCTTCAGTACTCCTCAGGACAGGGATACCAGCTGTTTTTCTATGGTTTCACAGTTCACTGATCTAAGGGGGCAGGGTTTTCTCATGTTGTCCTGGATACTGTTTGTCTCAGCAAAAAAAAAAAAAAAAAAATATATATATATATATATACCTGGTAATTCAGACAAATAAAAAATCTTTAAAGTAAATTTTGCTCAGTATCCTTCCCCCCTTTCAACAGTAAGAGTATAAATTTTCTTTCATGAAAAGGAGAAATTTATGGCAAACATGGAAATTGTTGCGCAAAAGTACTTCTTCTAAGTGAGTCTTCAATAAAGGGTCGGACAATAATTTAAAGTAAGAAAATGTGTTTCTATTTTTATCCTTTGAGGACATTTTCTTTAATGGTTATTATTTTCTGAAATGAAAAAAAGTCTTCAGGACTAGGCAAGGACTTATTCCTTCCTGTGTATCTGGTTGAAAATTTATTTGAATAACTATTGTGACACATTTTGAACTTTTACTATTCATAATTGTTTTTTTTTTATCTTGACTTGAATAAAAAAATTAGAACAAATTCAGAAATTTTCAAGCATTCATTCAGAAGTACCCTGATTTCTTTCAGGTATTCCATATAACAGTTTTTTTTTATATTTTCACAGAAATAGACCAAGAAACCATTTGAAGTAATGCAATTAATTTATTGTTTGGAAACTTCACAATGCTACTCTCTGGGATCCAAAAGGATGGCTCAGGAGGGCCGAAACTTTCTTCCCTCTTTGTAGATGTCACTGACTATCAATGGTGTTGATGAACAAGCAGATTGGAAATAAGAAAATATTAACTCTCTTCTTTTACCGTATCTTTTTTCTTGGAGTTTGAGTAATGCAAAATTCAAAGAAACACGTATGTGATAATTTTCAAATTTTTTTTTGCGTATGAAGCAGGTCATTCTGCATCTAAATTAACGATTCTTTCAACATTAGGTAAGGAAATTAATTTGATATTCTGTTTTCCCTCAAAATTACAAGGATGATTTTTTTATGCATTGAAAGGATGTCAGACACGATTCTTGGATGTTTTTCTTCCCCCCTACACATGTTTACCTTAGAAATATATGAAATGAAACCTAGTCTTTTCCTCCAGTCAATAAAAATTTCGAAGTGCAGAAAAGAACTATATTTTTCGGTGACATTTTCCTGAAGGCCTTTTTAAAAGATTTTCAAGTTTGTCTATATTTTAGTAACTTTTAATTGTGGATAAAAAAAAGTTAAGCGCGGCAGGGTTTTTTCTAGTGTTTTTTTGTGATTCGTGGCAAATAATAATTTAGTTTCCAGACATTTTAGAAGTTATTTCATCCAGTCTTTCATTTTAAATTTGCTTTTTTCTCAGCTATTTTATTTAAAGTTGCACAAAGAATTTTTGGAGGAAAATTTTTTTTGTGACAAATATGAAAAAAATTATATTACTGAGGGCCTCTTGTGATATTTTCAATCCTAGATCTGGTTTATTCTCTTACATATCAAACAATTTAACCAAAAAATCCTGTTATCTGAAAATTGGTGCTTGGGCATTTCAAAAAAGTTGTTTATTGATTTGAAGGTGTTCAAATGTTCTGGATCAGAAGTGGAATAAAAAAGAAAATCTTCAAAAGTGACTTCTTCATAAATATCTACATTTGCTGTGTGTGATGTTCTTAATTCACCTGGGAAATATATTACAAACAAGTGGAAATTCTGTCCGAATTAAATTCAACGACTATAGCTTGACCTTATTTCTAAACAATTGGGAGAATGTTTCTGAATATGCGTGCTTTGTTGAAGAAATAATAAACCAAAAACTTCATCGTATTTATTTCTTGGAAATTGGGATGAAAAAATTCAATTTTATTTATTTGGTGTACAATTTTTCAGTTTGAATTGGATTCGACAGCTGGAGAATGAATAACCTTTGAAATCATGAGTGTTGAACGGAATTTTTTTACTGTTTCAATACAGTGGATTATTCCATTGCGGTTCATGTTTTATCTTAATTTTTTCCGGCTACCTAATTGTGCTTCTGTGTTCAAAAAATTGGCAAAGGTTTTTATTTTTTTCCATATTCAGGAGCCCTGTGTTTTGCAGGCAAGAAAACTTGCATAGAGGTTAATAAAAAATAGAGGACAATAATTTGAACATAAATCATGACAATTTTTTGCAAAGGACTCAATCCAAAGAAGTATTTTGGTGCAACCCTAATTTTGGCCTTGATCCATGTAGTACTGTATGTATATTTCATCAGTGGAAGGAAGAATGAGTTGGAATTTAGTCAATCAATAGCTTCTGAGCAACAGACAATGAATAGAATTGATCCCTCAGATATCCCTGAAAATGGGATTTATTTTCTGGAGACATCAGGATTGCCCTTTTTGAATCCCAAGCAGCTCTGTGCAGTTGAGTCAGCAGCTCTACATCACCCCAACAGACCTGTGGTGGTGGCAATAAAAAATGAGTTCTTGCAATTGCCATCAGTTGTCAAATACTGGTCTGAAAAGTACCCAAATATCATGTTCACCCAAATAGACATTGTCCAATGGCTGAATGGCACCATTCTTCAATCATGGTCATCCAAAAACTTGCTTGCCAAGAGTGAGTACAAGACTGTTCACACCAGTGATGTCCTCAGGTATGCCACCCTGTTCAAGTTTGGTGGACTGTACTTGGACATTGATGTGATTGTCATGAGGTCAATGGATGACCTGGTGAATGCTGTGGGTCTTCAGCATCCCATTTCAATTGCAAATGGGGTCATGGCATTTGAGAAGCATCATCCAATCATGGAGGAATGTTTGAAAGCAGTTTCTGAAGGGTCAGTTCAAATACAGAATTTTTTTCTTCAAGCATGCATCAGTGTCCAAGTAAAATACCATATTGCATTTCATTGGAATCCACCAATAAATTCCTGAAATTTTAAATCTTAACAATCTGAAATCATTTTAATCTTGACCACTTTTGCAAGCTGCTATAATAAGGAACTCTGTCTCCCTAAAATGCTGACTATTGCTACTATGCATGCACATGCAAAATTTTCAAAAAAATCAGATACAGCATTTGTATATGGGATTTTTTTAAGTTTTAATGTTTTGACTATATATTTTCTAGTACATCTTGTGAAAAGCTCATTATTGGAACAGTGTACTGCATATGCTCCATGAAAAAATGTCCCAGCATTTTTTTATTTGCAATTTTTCCTGGCCCATTTAACAGAAACCAGCACCAGCTTTAGAGACTGGGAATTATTTCCAACAGTTGCAACTGTGGAACAAAATGAAAAGAAAAATAAGGGTAAACAAAGGGGGGGGGGACTTGAATTTACCACTTATTTTTTTAAATGAGACAGGAATGCATATATGAATATGCTCAAGGGAAAGGGTTTCATCTTTGAATAGTTTAGACTAAATTGTGAAAGGATTATTAGCAACAGCAAGAAAACAATTAAAATTATCAGATTTTTTTAGCCCTCTCCCTCTTTCTTTGATCCTTGACCCCCCAATGAGACCTGGCATTTATAAGAGATTGGCATCTATTGGAGACCCATTATTTAATGGAGCAGTTAAGGTATGTAAAGTTATGAAAATTAAAAAAAAAAAACATTGTGAATTGTCCACTTCTGGTCCTGATGAGATATCTGTTTCTGTCATGAATTTTCAGTGCAGCACCACATGACAAATATCAAAAATAGATTAAAAATTGTGCTTTATCTGGGATTTTTACATATATGTTATCCAAAAACATTTGACAGGTTTGACCCATACAAGTGGGCATCCAATGGACCAGAATTGTTAACAAGGGTGATTCGCTCTTACTGTGGTTGGAATTCAACAGAGTTGCCAAAACCAGGTGATTGCGAGGCTGTCAGAATATTGGACATTGGTGAGTCAATCCTGCCTGGTAACAAATACAATGAGACCCCAAGATGTGGACATAATTGGTGCATCAAGAGTGTCCCCAAGTCAAAATGTCTCCAAGTCAAGTCTCATTTTCCCTTGGACTTACATTATATAATTTTTAATTGGTGTTTTTTGGACAAAATACTCATCATATTTCCATTAAAATAAAAATATTCTCCCAATTGAAACTGATTCAATCAATATTTAAACCAAATATGGGCGTATGGGGAATTGAATACGTATACCTCTGTACAAAACATAGAAATGTTGGCATTCTCTGTAAAAAAAAATAATATTCAAGAGAAAAGGAGAGAAGGAAGTCCCTCTCTGCTGGAGGTAAATTTTTCAATCAGCTAAATGGATGGTAAATTGGTGAGAGAAATACCCAAAAACTTTTCTTACATCAATTTTATGTTTGGAAATTTCAGTTTCTTGTAATTTGGCCTGAAATGTTCGCAATTTCATAACAAAATGTCCCTATGTTGAGTCGCTCTCCTCATTTTGGGCCTTTTTTATTGATTTTTCATGATAAAATAAGTATCCCTATGTTGAATTGTCCACAGGTTGAGGTGTCCACATGTGGGGGTCTCACTGTATTTTATTGCAAACATGAATCCATAAGCTATTTTCAATACAAGAATAAATGGTTCAAGAAAAAGGTATGGCAGTATTTCACTTTGCAATATCATTAAGAATGGATACTGCTTCATATTGATTTTCTTTGTAATGCCATTATTTCTAGACCATTTCTCAAATTCATGCACATTGAAGTTCACGTGGAAATTGTTCAGAAAATCAGATGAGGGTATTGGCTGATGGGATATGTGGACAAATCAAGACAGTCAATTTGAGACTGGACAAATGGAGACAGAAAATTTGAGACTGGGCTGATTTGAGATGCATGGACAACTAGAGACAAGGACAATTTGAGGCAGGGAGAATTTTGGAAAAGGAAAATTTGAGAAAGGGACAATTTGAGACAGGGACAAACTGAGACAAAAACTATTTTATTAAGGAGAGGAATCTACTTAGGTTATTGGTTCAAAGATTCAAGTTTTTCTTGATGTGGAGGACTCACTTGACAGTTATGATGGACAAAAAGGAGAAACACCCTGGGATCATGGACTCTTCCCCAAACAGTCCAATTTTTGTTCATTTTCACACCTTAAGTAAATGAAAAAAGGGAGAAATTCAGTACAGTCATTTTCTCTCAAAATGTATTTGTCTTAATCCGTCCATGTCTCAAAAAGTTATCTCTCAAATTGTCCCTGATGACTCCAAAAGTATCTGTCTCATTTTGGCGCTGTCTCAAATTTTTCCTGTCTCAAACTGTCTGTCTTCATTTGTCCTAGATCTGTATTTCATAGCCAACAGGCTGAGGTACCAAAATCGCTCTAACAGACCTGATTTTCAAACAGATTTTATCAATTCATTCAGTCTACAAATAATACCTTTATTATTGAGATGACATTGGATTATATTGAAAAGAAATTACCCATCAATGAGATGAGTAATAGAAGCTTATTTTTCAAAGTTTATTTCTGGAAAGGGGCTTTTTAATGGGACTTTGAATGCATAGACAAGAAATGATATAATGCTAGTCAGTAATACATAATTATTTTCTTTTCAAATTTAGACAAAAAAATTAGAGAATAAACTGATCCTTGACTTGAATTGGTTTTAATCAATTTCACTTGCGCACATACATTTTCAAGGCTTGTGTTGAATTTTTCCTCAGATGCATTTTATCCAGTGGAATATCCTTTGTGGGACCTATTGTTCAACCCTGATCAAAACATATCAACAAGCATTCTCAAGCATGTTGAGCAGAGCTATTTGCTGCATTTCTGGAGTGATCTTTCTGTGGATCAAACCATTGATGTGGGATCTTCTCAAGCTTTGGGTGTGCTTGCTGCCAAAAATTGTCCTCAAGTCTCTGCTTCAATGCCCAATGGATTGCTGTGGGGATTTGACTTCCGTTCCATCAGCAAATCCTGAATTTGTTTATAATCTACTACATGGTGTTTTTTTTAGTGCTTTAAATTAAGCACTAGCTGCTATCATATGTTCACTGCTGTTGGAACTTGCATATTGCAATTACATTTTCATGCATATATCTGGAATACAAGGAATACGCTATTACTTTCTTACATGGAAACTTCAAGGAATCTTCTCGGTACAAACCTGGCAAAAGGAATGAGAAATCTCCTCATCAAACCAAGTTGTCAGACCTAAACTAAAAATACAATATGGTAGTAAAGCGAGTGAAGTATAAAACGTAAATGCTTGAGATATGTCTTGAAATATTTGTATTTGTCAGCCATCAATTTAAAGTCTGATAACAAAATCATAAATGCTTGCTGTCAATTTGGGCTTGTCAAAATTATTAATTTGAGATCAGAACACGTACGTCTTCAGTTGAGTTTATCAACCTAAACAAATTTCATTCTTTGTTTTGCAGAGTGCTGGTGTTTTGCGTAGTAGACTTACCTACAGCAAATTAAATTAATGCAATGTGCTTTTCGTTCCCCTTGAACGAGAAAGGAGAATACAATGCTGTTTTTTTTCCTAATAAGATGCATGGCATCAAATCAGGCAGGAATCCTTGTTCCCCCAGGCATATTGCGTGATGAAATTTTGAATTTAAAGCTCAGTCATCTCTTCACTCAGTTCAGAAACACTTGAAATGCTGTGGAGGAAAACTATTGATTTCTGTGAAAACTTTCCTTCAAGTCTTTTTTTTAGCGAATTTTAAAGTTCGACACATATGATCAGTTGAATCTTGGCTCTAAAATCCTGATCTTCCAGCATGTATAGGGGATCAAGAAATGTTTATCACCTACTTTCCTACTTTATGTCAAAAATTCCTTGAAGCCCGGATGCTGGGTGCAGAATTTTTTTGTACAAATTTTTGTCTGAAAATTGAGAAAGCTAAAAAACTGCAGAGAAAAATAGCTTGCGAGTATATTTATTAGGCATTACTTCCAACATTGTGTTGAAATATTACTGAAATGTATGGTTCTGGGTGAAGCTTTTTTCTTTCCAAATTTTTGGGTAGAATTTGAGAAATTGAAAAAGTTGGAAAATTGAGGATCAAAAATAACTTGAAATTATTTCTTTGACACTCTTCCCGACACTGGGTCAAACAATATGGTGCTGGGTAGAGAATTTTTATACAAAATTTTCGCAAACAATTTAAAAATTGAAAAAGCTGGAAACTTAATTGAAGAGCAAAATAAATTGAAAGTATTCATTTGTTATTTCATCCAACATCGGGTCAAAAGATAACTGAAATCTGGGATGTTGAGTGCAACATTTTTTTAAATGAAATTATGGCTAAAAATTTTGAAAATTTCAAGAGCTGAAAAATTGAAGAGCATAATAACTTGAAAGTATTTTTTACCTTTTTCTAACATTGCGTTAAAACAATTTTGGGACAATATTTTGGCTAAAAGATTCAAGAGCTGAAAAATTGAAGACCACATTCTACTCATGTAAATCCAGCAAATATTCAGAGGTGTTTTTCACAAATGAAGAGGCTTTCTAACAAGAACAAATCAGGTGTATACAAGATAACATGTACATAAATAAGTTGTGCATGAACAAGTCCTGCCAACATGTAGTATGTGTCAATGACTGCTGGTGGTTCTTAATGATGCCTGAAGATATGTAGAATTTTAAAATTTTTGAAACAATTGGCATGATGGTCAATTTTATTTTTAATCTTGAACCTGAAATTTGATAATAAATTGGGTGGAAAATGGGAGAAAAGCCAGGCAAACATGTTAAACTGTATTATAGACTGGAATTTTACCCCCAATCCATAGGCCACTCCTCTCAAACTAGAATAACCTCAGGCTTAGGCTTTGTTGACACTGTCAAGGGCACTGTTTAATTCCAGCAGGTCAGCTGCCAATTTTATTGTAGCCTCATCAGGTTTTTGCCAGGCAAAGAAAAGGCGCAAAAGTGGCCAATATTCCCCACTAATTTATGAACCATTTGGAAAGTTGTATGTTGTATAATGAGTCTTAATTTTTCAACTTATCAATATTTAACCATAAATTTTTAGAAAAAAAAACTCTTCACAGTAGACATGGCCATCACATGCAACCTTGTCTTTACCCGTTTGGAACTTCAAAATCTCCATCTGCCATTCATGCAGGAATAAAAATTCCTCCAGTTCACTCAATAATATAAAATAAGTAAATTAAACCAAGCTATTCAGGCAAGTTCACATTATAAAAATGCACATGGAAAAACACAATGACTTATTGGCTTCATGCTAGAAAACATTGCAAAGAGTAGTACAGCCCTCCCTAATATACATGCTCCAAAGTTTATTTTGCTTCCATAAAAATTAGCGGAGTGAGTCTTTGAATGCGTAAAATGCAGCACAATGTGCAGCCATGATGGGGAACCACTTCAGGAAAGTTCACTTTGATTAAAATTATGTTGTTCATTGGTGATGTGAATCAACAATACTTGCACTGACATGCAATAAACAAAAAGGGATTAAAATTTTTAATGGACTGGTGGTCAATTACTCAAATCAACATTTTACTGGGTAATACTGTATATGAGAATCCTGGAAAAGNTATGAATGTTTTCACCATCAACAGTTGCTTAAAACGAATTTTTCAAGTCCTGTAAGTTTTTCCTGCTGGTAAGCTTAAATTTATGTTATTTTAAGAGATCAAATCATCACAGACAATTTTTTTTATAGTAAAAGTAAGGATATTCACTGATTTTTTGGCTACAGGATTTACAAGCTCCAAGTTGTCACTGTGCTTTGAGACTCACCAGACATTGGTTTAAAAAATTATCAGGATAAAGTCATTTTATGGGCTTCCTGCCAGCCAGTTATAATGCAACCAACTTTTAGCTTCCTGTCTTTTAACCCTTGGGCAACAAAGTTGTACTACCAGGGCAGAAAATAAAAAAGGACAACAGGAATTTGAAGACCAGGGAAAAATCCAATGGTTTTTTCTGTTTGCACAGAAAAACTTCATGGGAAAATGAAAAAATGCTATGCTAAGCAATGGGCTTTTCTTGGATTAATCAGGACTTAGCCTCAGCCCACCTGGAAGGTCTTTTCTGACCTTCAGCAAACTTAAAACACCCCAGCATATGAAAATAATCCAATTTTGGCCAGCAATGGGAAAGAACCCTCTGCCATCCAAGGGTTAGTGGGCAACTCCGATGACAAGCATCCAGCCTACGTGAATTCAACCTATCCTCCAAAGCCCTACTTAATGAGCTTATTAATCCTCTCGTTTTTCCAAGACCAGCATCTGACCCATGACTTAATCCCTATCTTGAGTGCCAAGCTTTCAACCTATCCTTTGTGTGGACCAAAGAAAACAGCTGCAAAGTTAAATAACAATTTTATTTCAAACAAATTCATAAAATAACAAAATGGAAACTATAAATTGATATGGTATTAACAAACAATCCGAGGTATGGTTCAGAGCAGTGAAAACAGAGAGAGAAAAAACACCAAAAATTTCAATGATTATCACAGCAGCTGCTTTTTTTGCACCTTTTTGATCTTTCTTTGTAACTGCGGAGTCTGGTGTACTGTATGCAATGCTCTCAATATAAGAGCAGGGGTTGCGCAAATGAAATTTGCTGAACAGCTGACGAATTCTATTCAACTTTTCAATATACTTGGGATTCACACACTTCTAACAGAAATAAATTCATTTCTCTCAACGCCAGTGAGTCCACAGTCATCAATAATCTATAAATTAAAAAAGGGAATAATAATGTGTGACATATTGCAAAGCGGGTTTATGACTTACTTCTTGACGAACATTTTCACAAATTTGCAAAACAGGTTGATTGATATTTTTGAAATCACGTAGCACGTATTGCTTCAGATGAATGCATCCACCAGCAAGAAAACAGTGGCCATTGGTTTGAAGTTCAACATTGAAATAATCCATTATTGCTCCAAAAATTCAAAGATTTTCAAAATTTCAAGAATCTTGCAACGTGGTGCTTCAAGACAATATATGCACCACAATGGCATCAGTGGATTTACAAGTGTTACCAGACTATGTTTAGGTTAATTCAAACTGCTATGGCAGCCAGGTTTATGCCCCCAATCCCAATTAACATTTTGTTTGTTTGTGATTTTGAAAGCGGTTCACTAACAACTATTCAAATGATGTTCCCTTGTGCTACCATTCGGGGCTGTTTCTTTCATTATGCACAATGTATTTGGCGGCGCGTAGCTGACAAGTATAAGGAGGTGTATATGTCCAAACCTAACTTCCAGTATTTAATCAAACTTCTAATTGCTCTTGGTTTGATGCCCAGGGGAATGAAGGGGTATTTCTTTTATATTTGTTTGCCGAAATTCATGGGCAATCTTTGAGTCATGAAAATAATTGTTACTTATTTTATGCCAGTGTGGCTGATGAACTTGGGTAACCCCGCAAAATCGTTCCCTCATATGTACTGGGATTGGTTCAATGTTGAAGTTTGAACAAATAACCATGTTGAAAGCTGGCATGTGGCTCTGAAATTTTTATGCCAGTGTGGCTGATGAACTTGGGTAACCCCGCAAAAGCGTTCCCTCATATGCACTGGGATTGGTTCAATGTTGAAGTTTGAACAAATAACCATGTTGAAAGCTGGCATGTGGCTCTGAAAAATTATTTTGAAACGTCTCATCCTAATTTTTGGCATTTTGTTAGAAGTGTGTATGGGATTTGGTTGAAAATGACATCAAAACTTGTTGACAGGGAGTTGAGTAGGTGGTCCTTCTCACTTCCCCCTAAGAATCCCAAGTATTTTGAAAAGTTGAATAGAATTCGTCAGCTGTTCAGCAAATTTCATTTGCGCGACCCCCATTCTTATATTGAGAGCTTTGCGTACAGTACACAAGACTCTGCAGTTACAAAGAAAGATCAAAAAGCTACAAAAAAAGCAGCTGCTGTGATAATCATTGAAATTTTTGGTGTTTTTTCTCTCTCTGTTTTTACTGCACTGAACCATACCTCGGATTGTTTGTTGTTACCCTAGCAATTTATAGTTTCCATTTTGTTATTTTATGAATTTGTTTGAAATAAAATTGATATTTAACTTCACAGCTGTCTTCTTTGGTCCACACAAAGGATAGGTCAAAAGCTTGGCGCGCGAGATAGGGATTAAGTCATGGGTCAGATGCTCGTCTTGGAAAAACAAGAGGATTAATAAGCTCATTAAGAAGGGCTTTGGAGGATAGGTTGAATTCATGTAGGTCCTACGAACAGTGGCCCGTTGAGTAGACTATTCTTCCGTGTAAAGGACATGTAGTAGGTCCCTACTAGTCAGAATCCTTTAACCCATAACATACTTTAGTTCCTGTTCTTTAAGTCTTTAGGATTTTAAAAAATTTGGAAATTGGAGCAAATAATTCAAAAATCTGACTAAAATTCCCAAAATTGCGGACAAAAACTTGTCATGACAAGAGAACCTGCTGTAAAAAGAGATTTTTAAGAATGACATTCATTTCAGCTACACATAAAGAAAAACTGCCAGGACTTGAAAAATTTGTTTTGAGCAACTGTCAATGGTGAAAACATTTATATTGTTGCACAATTCTCATTTACAGTATTACCCAGTGAAATGCTGATTTTAGTAAATGACCACCAGTCCCTTAAAAATGTTAGTCACTTTTTCTTTATTGGATGTCACTGCAAGTATTGTTGATTCACATCAACAAAGAACAACATAATTTTAATCTCAGCGAACTTTCCTGAAGTGGTTCCCCATCATGGCTGCATATTGTGCTTCATTTTATGCATTCAAAGACTCACTTTTGGCGCAGTAAAGCCTCACAGTACTTGAGTTTTTTTGGGTAATTCAGTCCTTCATAAAAGCAAGGGACCCCTGCCAATTTTCAGGGGGACCATCCTTTTGATTGCTCAACTGCTGCCAGATGGTTTTGCCATTTGTATTTTGGCAAGCTGATCCACATTAGCGTGCCTTTCAGAAATATAATCCTGACATCTCAAAACTTTGGGAAGAGCCTATGAATTGTGTTAAAAACAAGACACAAGAATTATTGGCTCAGTGAAGTATTTCTTAACAGCTATGTCACCAATTAAAAAAAATTTCATTTGAATTATCTGTGTAGAATTTAAGCTCTTTGATAACAGTATTGATCTACTTCCATTGGACTTATTTCCTACAGCTGAGTAAACTGCTTCCCTTTTATTTCCTTTCTTTCAAGCAAGAGAGGGAATACAATGCTGAGATCAGTGGAAGGTAATGAATCATGTCATTCGCCATTGGTAACGTTTTTTCTTTTATTCCCCCTGCAGCAAAACATCCCTATTGCAACAGTGGAGCTGAAAGCTCATGTTTTCCCTTCAGTCCAGAAAAGTTTCAAGTGCAGGCAGGAACTAGGCGAGTTTTTAAAGAAATTTCAAAGTTTTTGTGTGTTTGTAAAATTTACTTGTGGTGCGATTTATTGGGGAAAATGTATTCAGCCCAGGTTTTATGTCAGTTCTTATTTATACTGTATGTTAGTTAATATTTGGACAATGAATTATGCATTGCATAACTGTTCAGCATGCATGAAATTATAATAAAATAAATCAGTTGCAATATATTTTGAAATATTTACCAGAAAAAAAGGGAAAATTGTGCTACGCATATCCAAAAGACTCCGCTCATCATTTTCTAAAATTTCAAAAAATAGTTTCGCGTGATTTTTTTTGCTTAAGAAATAAACAATCATCAAGTGCATTAGTTAATTTATTCTTGAAGGAATGATCACAACTCCTTGAATTGTAATTATGGAGGATATATATAATCACCACTTTTAATGTTTGGAAGAGAGGTGATTAAATTTAAAAGTATTAGTGATGAATGCAAATTTTTTTCGCATTTTTATTAGTATAGCAGATTGATCTTTTAATTTTTTTTCGTTTTGATCTGCTATTTATTTTTGTGTGGAAATGGGGCGAAGTACTGTATTTACTCTTGATATGCGCAATTCTTTTTCATCTTTTCAGTAGTTTCGCAATTCCGGACAAGAAGAATTGGCATCCACGTGGCCATAAAAAGAATCTTCAAATTTGCAAGCAAATTATGACTGCTTTTTGCCGAAGATTTATTCCGAAAAAGTATTT
>CAJPEX010005266.1:0-17146 GCA_905338405.1 Notodromas monacha | reverse complement strand
CAAAATGTTGATGCGATCCTGGTACTCATACTGTAAAATAAGGCTGTTAAGCTTGCCGTCGGCGACAAGGTTGGGCGCTTCAAGCGCCATGCAGACGCGGGGTGCAAGGATCGGTCCTTGCGCGCGCTGGGCGTTCCACGTGCCCCGTGCTACAATCCCAAGGTGCGTAGGCACCCCAAGAAATCCTTGAGTCCAAATGGGAGGTGCAATGTCACGGTACAGGGGTACTAGGTCATTGCCCCCCAGGACAATATCAAAAGTGAGAACTGTGTCTGTTAGGATTCGCCGATCCGCCAGGTCAAATTTCTCTAACCAGGGGACGGCGCATGGGTTAGAACCCTTCCATGGCTCGACGTGAGGTACGACGAGTGCCACGGTTTGAAAGGTGGGGGAGGTAGGCACTGCCCCCCTGTAGGTGAGGTGAACAGCTTTTCGAATTTCTCTAACCAGGGGACGGCGCATGGGTTAGAACCCTTCCATGGCTCGACGTGAGGTACGACGAGTGCCACGGTTTGAAAGGTGGGGGAGGTAGGCACTGCCCCCCTGTGGGTGAGGTGAACGGCTTCTGTTGCTGTTACAGGATTAGCCCGTTCTACGCCGCCGATTATATATGGCGGGCATGGTTTGGTGACCAAGTTGAATCTTTGGACGAGGGCCCGGGCAATTAGTGTGAGCTGGGCCCCCGAGTCAAGGAGAGCATACGCGGTTTGCCCTTCAGGCTCCAGGCGGATTGTGGCCGTTTCTAGGAAGGCGCACGTAGGCCCAGGTCGCGGAGCGGAGACGACCAGGACGACGCGGCGTTTGGCCGCCGGTGGTTGTCAGCCGGCTGGTGCGGCGCGTTGCTGTTGTACAATTGGGGCGGCCGCGGCGACTGCAGGTGTGGCGGGCGCTGCCGGTGCTGGTGGCGCGACCGGAGCTGCTGGCGCCGCCTTTTGGACCGCTGGGTCGGCTACGGCCGCGGGCCCTGCTTGCTGTGCAGGCTGTTGATTCCTCGGATGGTTGCGGTTGCACGTGGTCGTGTGATGCGGCTGCTGGCAGTGCCGGCATCTGTTGGGCGAGGTGCAATTGTTGCCGTAGTGGTCTTGGGAGAGACAGTTGCTGCAGAGCCGACGCTGGCAGACTGCATGCAGCTTGTCCCGAGCCGAGAGGTGACACCGGATCGCCGTATGGTTACCGGCGCAGAAGGGACACGTCCCTCGATCTTGCTGGTCCCGGCGATTGTCTCGGTAGTTGTTGTCCCGATCGCGACGGGAGTTGTTATCATTGCGGTGCGGTTGGCTGCGATTATCGTTCCGGCGGTTAGGGGAGCGACTTCGTGGTCGGTCGGAGGAACGTCCGCGCCGCCGCCACTTGCGTGGGGGGCTGCGGGAACGCGACTGCCCTCGCCGAAACGATCATTGCTGATTATTGTTGTTGCCCCTGTTTTGTTGCTGCTGTCGATTCCTGTTAGAAGTCGACGGAGCCGCGTTTGCCAGATTGACGTTGGCCGCGACTGCTGGTGCGGCGGCTGCTGCGGCAGTTGGGGTGCGGCCGGGGCTGCAGCGGGTGCTGCGGGAGCCGCTGCGCCGTCAGCCGGAGCCTCTGCGCCCTGAAATGCAAGATCTTGTGGCGCCTCCGCCATGAGGAGTTTGTGCGCGAAGTAGGACCGAATGAATCGGTATTGCCAATGAGGGCGTGTGGCCCAGACTGGGTCCAACTCAGGCATCTGAGCGTGGCGGTCGGTGTAGGCCTGGAGTACTTCCAGGTAATTACCGCGTTCTAGATGTGCGCGCAGGACCGGGCCCACGCGGAGGTGCACGAAATTCATGTCGGTCTGAATTGTGCTTAGTTTTTCAGTTATTTGGATGACTCTGTTAAAGTAGTCGTAAAATTCTGGGAGAGTATTTGGGGCCGGAAGGCGATCAAATTTGCGGTAGAGCTTGAGGCGTACCGCGTCCGTTTGCCCGTACTCGGAGAAGAGCACCTGGAGAACGCTAAGGTAATCCATGTTAACGTCTTGGTACGCGAATGCGCCGATGTTTTCTTTTGCGTCACCATCAAGGTGAAGGAGCAACACCTGGATTCTTTCGATGTCCGTGAGTTGCGTGGCTGGAATAATGTGGACTGGCAGAAAGTCGCGCCAGAGGCGCTCAAACGGATAATTTGAGTCCGCTTGGCCAGTAAATTTGTTGAAGGAGGCATTGCAAGCCTGCTTCTCGTACGATTTAACGAGGTCATGGTGGGAGAGGCTGGTGGGTTGCCCTGTCCCATAAGTGGTGAGAGCGTGGTGATACGCCTCATAAGGTCGCCCCTGCGGTTGCAGGATTGAGGAAGGCCCGGACTCCGAATTGCCGTAGCTGGCCAGAGCCGGGGGGTGTAGCAGTGCGGGCGCCATGGGGCGCAGAGGGACAAGCTGTCCCATTGCGGGATGCAAAGCTGCCAATCCCGTGCCGCGCGACGTGCTGGGCATGTGCGGCGGTAACACAGGAACCGGCGCCCCCCTGGGGGAGGGCTGAGGTGCGGCGTGCGCCACCGATGGCATTGTAGGCACGGGTGCCTGAGGTGTTGCGGGAAAAGCAACCCCTAGAACGCGTGGCTGTGTCGGGCGTAGGCGCGGCCACCCCCCGGTCATGACATCCATGGATTGCACCAAAAGGGTGTTCACCTCGGTTGCCAATTGCGTGAGGGCGGCGATTTCGGGCTGCGAGAACGCAGCAGGAGATAAATCTATGAGATGCGCGGCAGCATCAAAAAAGCTGGGTACAACGCTCTCAAAGCCTTGTTGCGGATCGCCGAGTTCGGGCGTCTGCAGGATATGGTCCACCGCGCCTACCGCGTTAGCAAGGCGGAGGACCTGCTTAATGATTGAGGGGCAGCGTGCTGTAGACGCCAAAGAGCGACCACTGGAGGCCGCGATTGAGGCAGCGCCGCGAGACTCTGGCCTCGAAGATTGCTGTTTGACGCCTGAAAGAGGCGCCTGTTGTGTGCGATGGGAAGAGCGCGACCGCATGCTATTGTGACTGCCGTCGCTGGACGGGCTCGGGGATAGGCGATGCCGTGGCCTTGCCGGTAGAGGTCTCCGCCGTCGCGGAGGCTGGCCCGTACCGCGGGTACGGCTCGAGATGGGCGGCGTGCCGGGGACTGCGCCTTCCTCACCGTTCATTGTGCCGAAAAATGTTCACACAAAAGAAGCTGGTGAGTACTTACAGGCTTTTTCCAGAGGGTGAGGTGGGCTGGGTGTAAACGTCTGGGCAGCAGGGCTGCAAGTTCACACTTATAAAATGTCGCACTTCACTAAAGAAGGGAACTTTTTTGCCCAAGATGTCGCGGAAAAAACCGGGGTTTGACCTCGTAGAGGCAAACCCTTACTGGCCACCACTTTTGTCAGGCCGATTAATGACAAATAAAATAGAGAGAAAGAATAAACGCAGTCCCTCAGCCTTTAACGGCCGGATCCTCTTTAGCAGAGTCCCTTAGAAGAATCAGCTTTATCCCAAACACGCACAGACCACAGAAGGATACAAGGTACCCAGAGGTACAAACAATCGCGCTATGACGCAAGCAAGAATTCACAGTCAGGTAAATCCGCACGCTCTCTGCAACAGCTCTCGAGATGTAATGTTCTTCTTCCCGAAGCCCCAAAGGCTTTGGGAGCCGGCGTTCCCTGCCAGAAATGATTATCTTTGTTCTTGACCCGGTTTACCGCAATGCGGTAAACCGGGCGCCCTATCCACTTCTGGGTTGGCGTGTAGGAGTTGCTGTGCGGTATACCCGAGCAAGGATGCTACGCTCGGGTTGCCGCGTGAACGCGACCCCACACCACTTCATGAAGTGTCAAGTACTGTATTGTGATATAGCCGACATTATTCTGACATGGAAGATCCCGTTTTTACTGGGATCGTCTTCATACCTCCGAAGTTTAATTCTCTGATAATTCTATATGTTCAGATATTTTTTTCGATTTGAGCCTCTCAAGACGTTCGAGCAAAGTGGTCCTTGAACTTTCAAGATCCCAGACGGATTTTAATCAGGTTTGACAAGAGAAGTCCGCGTTAATGTCTCGACGCATCTCAACCGAATGGAATTTGAATGAATCAAATGTCATGGATCTGCATCGAAAGTTCAATTCAAAGAAAACTTCCACAAAAGTTATCCTCAATCATCCAGCTTTCATGATTAATTTTCGGTTGGATTGGCAAAAGGCGGGAGAGTTGCAAATATTTGGCAAAATAAGTTTCTAATTAATACTGACGGGCTTCGAAATCACCTATTCAATTTCTCAGGTCTCTCCAGCACAAACATGTGCATCAAGTAAATGTCAAAGGCACAACTTGACACAAAATATTTGAGCATATTCATTTTTTTTATTGTCGTGTGCAATGCTGATTTAGTACGACCCCCGCGCGGGCCCATAGGCGCCGCCATCATGGCCCGCGCAAAAGGCCTAAATGCGACATCGACTGTTTTTTCTACTTTGTTACGCCGCACCAATCAGAACCGGCTGATGCAATGTACGCGCGCGCTTGCGTCAACCGACTCGCGCCCGTACCCCGGAGGCCTAAGAGAGCCTCACTTTGTCTATAGCTCCCAAACCAAACGGTCGTCACGCGAACCAGTGCCTTTTATCGTGCGTACTGTGTATTGTCAAACTTATAATCCGCTACCTGAGTGATTGCAATAAACCGCTACCGTTGTGTTCTACTCTGTGTATGTGTTAGTGCAAGAAGGTGCCTACACCTGATTGTGTGTGTAGAGACTAGAAAGTCTTACTTTCAAACTTATAATCCGCTACCTGAGTGATTGCAATAAACTGCTACCGTTGTGTTCTACTCTGTGTATGTGTTAGTGCAAGAAGGTGCCTACACCTGATTGTGTGTGTAGAGACTAGAAAGTCTTACTGGGGGCTCAGCCGCGTGAAACGAACCATGGCGACCCCGAACGAGCGAATTGTGCAAAGTGAGCTGGACGAACCGTCCCCAAGCCCCTCAAGCAATTCCGCATCGGCGTTTGCCCAAAGCTACCGCAACAACAATCAGTGGGCACACCTCATGCTCCCAGCCATACGATCGTACTGTGCGTCCGCACAAATCCCTCATCTGGGAAACCGCGACAAACTCGTCGAAGCGCTCCAAGCGCGAGGCGTACAGCCCATCAACGTGCTCCAGAACACAACACCGGGCCCCTCAGCCAGCCCTTCTGCCGCTGAACTCATGGCTAACATAACCGAAACGCTGCTCCGACGCCGGGCAGACTTTCCGAAACAAGCCCAAGGAGAAGACTTTGAAGTCTACCTCCGACAACTAGAGATCGCTTTCAGTCACGACGGAACGTCGAACAACACCAAGATCGACTGCCTGATCGGGCACACGACACCCACAGTCACGGCGGCCGCCCAACGACTGTACGATGAAGGCTATCACAACTACGACGACATCGCCGAGCGGCTCAAAATACAATTCGGGCTCTCGCCCTTCATACATTTTACGCAATTCCTTGTCCTACGCCCACTCGAAGACAAATCATGGGCACAGTTCGGGAACCGCCTACAATGCGAATACATTCGCTATCTACCGCTCAGCGCAACCGACCTACCCGGGCAAGAGAAATCCATCACAGCTGCCCTCATTGGGCAACTCCTAGCGATCACCACCGGAGGGCTCCACGCCCACCTCTACTCCAAGGCGACCGCCGATCGTACCCTAACATGGGTCAACTGCCTGGCATACGCGGACGAATACCTCCGCATGCACCCCAATACTCCACGAGCATCACCCGCTCCACAAAGCCAACAACAAACCAACCGCCGACCAAAAACTACGGCGTCCGGCGTACAAAAACACTACTGTGATCATCACCAACGGTACGTCCTACACACGACGCAGAATGCTCGCTTGGGCAGAACCCACGGCCCAACACGGCCACGGGTAACCAATCACCACAAAACCTGCAATTGTGTACCTATCACCCAGGCCGCCTAGTCACACACTCGACGGCGGAGTGCCGAAACAACCCGGCCAACCAGGTAAACTCGCCTAACACACAAACAGTCCAGCCGACTAAATGTGTACAATGCGGACTTACAGGTCACACGGCGGCAAACTGCCCGAACCAGGGAAACGCCAAGATCGGGCAGTGACGGCTGTCCTCTGCTCGATCCCCCAAGCTACAGACGACAGCCTTAACCAGGGAAACGCCAAGATCGGGCAGTGACGGCTGTCCTCTGCTCGATCCCCCAAGATACAGACGACAGCCTCACGATCATCATCGGTATCAAGAACAAACGCGTTACAGCGCTGATCGACACTGGAGCCACCAGGTCATTCATGGCGACCGACGTCGCAGCAGAAGTAGGGTTAACACCCCACCCGACGAAAGCGAGGATCTCCGCAGCCGTCTTACACATCTCCGCCGACATCAGCCACTCGGTAAGTACCACATTCTCTCTTGGCTCAGCCGATTACTCCGCGACCTTTTTTCTCCTCGCGAACGCGAGATACCCCATAATCCTCGGCCTCGACACACTAAAAAACCTCCCGTTCTGTGTAACACTCGACGGCCATCCACATTCTCTCTTGGTTCAGCCGATTACTCCGCGACCTTTTTTCTCCTCGCGAACGCGAGATACCCCATAATCCTCGGCCTCGACACACTAAAAAACCTCCCGTTCTGTGTAACACTCGACGGCCAGCGAATCTTTTCCGGATTCCAAACTATCAAGCCCATAAACGAGGCACCACAAGCCGAACCCGGCGACGGTATTACGTTCGTAAACGGCTCTCCCGCAGAGCAGCACGCAATCACAAAACTACTGACGAAATACAAAGACAACATCTTTCAATGGTCAGGGAAACACGGCCTGTTCCCCCAACACGTCGCATCCATCCCAACGAACGGCCAAGACCCCGAGCCACCAAGACGCATACGGCTGTCGCCCGACAAGATACCAGCGATGACAGAAATTCTCGCCAACTATACCAAAGCTGGCATCATCGAACCGGCACAATCCACGGTCAACTCACCGGCCTTTCTGACGCCGAAAGACGACAACCCAAACGCACCGGCAATCCGAAGATGGCGACTAGTCGAAGACTACCGCGAAATCAATAAAGTCATACTCGCAGACAACTACCCGATGCCGGTAATCCAAGACATCCTTGACGCCCTGGGCAGACAAAACGCATACTTCTGCTGCCTGGACCTGCACTCTGGGTATCACCACATACCCATAGCCCACAGCGATCGCCACAAAACCGCATTCACGACCCCGACCGGGCAAATGCAATATACAGTCATGCCGTACGGCCTGAAAACCGGCCCAGCCATATTCCAGAGGACCATGGAAACAATACTCCGCCAACACCTCTACAGCCAATGTCTCGTATATATAGACGACATCATCGTCTTCGGCGCTACATTTGACCAAGTACTACAGAACCTCTCCGAAGTGCTACACACCCTAGCGACCGCAGGGGCATCCATCGACATCTCCAAGTCCAAGTTCTTGGCAGAATCTATCCATTTCCTGGGACACATTGTCGACAAAACCGGAACGCGACCAGCCGAGGAACACCTCAACGCAGTCCAAGCGTTTCCCAAACCCGAAACCACGAAACAAATGCAAAGATTCCTCGGACTCGCAACGTACCTGCGCTCGCATGTACCAACGAACTTCGCAAACCTCGAAAAAACCCTTCGAAACACGATACCCGTGAAACCGGCCACGGCACTCAAATGGACACCCAAAGCGGACGCCACCTTTGAGGCCCTGAAACAGGCAATCGCCAATGCCACACGCCTGGAACGCTTCGAACCACAGTGGGACACAGAAGTCCACTGCGACGCCTCGGCGACCGCCATCGGCGCAATCCTAGTGCAGATAGACCACGACGGACAACCACACATCATCGAGTACGCCAGCCGAGTCCTAACACCGGCAGAGACCCGCTACTCTAACACCCAAAGAGAACTACTAGCGGCAGTATGGGCGACCATCAAAAAATTCCGACACTACGTCGAACACCGACAATTCAAAATTGTCACCGACCACAAGGCATTACTAGGGGAATTAGTCGACACCCGACTCATCGCTCTCCGCCTGAAACTGGAACCATTCCAACATACGTTCGTACACCGACCGGGCAAAACCCTCACGGGTCCAGACGCACTCAGTCGGATCCAACTGAACAGCATACAACTCCGCGAAGTACCCGATCCAGGGCAGCGCGCAGAAATAATCGACCAATATCATGTGGAAATGGGCCACACCAACTGGAAGAAAACCTTCGATACAATTCGCAAAAGATTCACCTGGCCCGGCATGCGCACCGACATCTTCCATCATGTCTTGCAATGCGCCAAATGCTTCACGTTCAACTCGGCGACCGCCGCAATCGGAACCAAACTCATACCCGTCCCGCCTGCAGACAAACACGACCGTCTAGGCGTCGACTTCTGGGGACCTTTCCCCCCATCCACAAACGGGAACCGTTACGCCATCGTCGCCATCGACTATTACTCGCGCAGAGTGGTAACAACACCCGTCAAACGGGCAACAGCAAACGCCCTATGCAGTTTCCTAGCAGACGTCTTCGCGCAAATGGGGACATTCGAAATCATCCACTCGGATGGAGCAGCGGTGTTCAACTCAGCGCCGTACAAAAGATTCATTACAGCAAACCAAATTGCGTCCCACATCGCCCAGCCATATCATCCAGAAGGCAACGGCGCTTGTGAGAGAGCTATCAAATCGCTGTCAGCAATAATAGCCAAAACAGCACCAACACCCACCACGTGGGATGAAGTCTTACTCGACGCAGCGATCGCATATAACCGTACGCCCCACACGGCTACCGGTCTACCGCCCATCGAACTCTGGCACAAAAAGCCAATCCCCACCCCTGCCGACATCAAATTTGAGTTACCCACCAGGGACATATCTCAAGAACTCAAACTAGTCAGAGCACGCCACAAAAAATACCGCAAACGGTACATACACCAAGCGAATAAAAACCGCCGGCCCGCATTTAAGCTCGGCCAAATGGTTACCCTCCGGCCACGCCTAAAAACGACAGAAAAACATGCAGCCAACCGGCGATTTTTACCAAAACGCTTTGGTCCCTTCCGTATCACGGCAATCCTGGGCGAAGCAAAATATAGCATCCAGACTCCAATGGGCGATCGACAGGCAAACGCCTGGGAGTTACAACCCTATAACTTCCCCGTCGCGCCACCCCCAACCATACCAAAGCACCTAGTCCAACAAAAGATGGCGAAGCAAAATATCGCATCCAGACTCCAATGGGCGATCGACAGGCAAACGCCTGGGAGTTACAACCCTATAACTTCCCCGTCGCGCCACCCCCAACCATACCAAAGCACCTAGTCCAACAAAAGAGTACAAATTCTTTCTGTTCACAGGATATAGACGAAACCGACCGGCCTCAATTTCGCCTCGACCCTGGGACACTCGACACCACGAGCGGTACAGACAACGAAGCCCAGCCCGGGACGAGCTCCCCCGCAGCGCGTCCAGCATGCACCGACCCCAACCCGGGCCCAGCCATTCCAGGCCGCGATCTGCCACGGACTCCCACAGGGACGTCTCCAGTATCGAGCGTCGACATCCCACAATTCGACAGCCCTCCCCAGCAACTGACACCGTCGCCTCATCCGGATCTGACAACCGACGCAAACGTCGCCGATTCCCCAGCTCCAGTAGCTCAGAATCGTCAGTGGAGGAAGCGCCAAAGGACATCAAGCCCCGCCGCCGGTCCCTCGCACAACCCCTCGACGGCACCGGACCCATCACCGACGACGACGACTAGCCACAGCCACCGGACCTCAACAGGATCTCCAAACGCCCAAGGACCTCGACCGAAACGCCGCTGCCGACGGCCCTCGCGATATCGTCAGCCTTGGCCTCCTCCCCCCTCGTTTTTTTGCCGCCGCCGGCACCTTTCCTTTTCGGGGGGGGAGAGTACGACCCCCGCGCGGGCCCATAGGCGCCGCCATCATGGCCCGCGCAAAAGGCCTAAACGCGACATCGACTGTTTTTTCTACTTTGTTACGCCGCACCAATCAAACCACGCAATGTACGCGCGCGCTTGCGTCAACCGACTCGCCGCCGCCGGCACCTTTCTTTTTCGGGGGGGGGGGAGAGTACGACCCCCGCGCGGGCCCATAGGCGCCGCCATCATGGCCTGCGCAAAAGGCCTAAACGCGACATCGACTGTTTTTTCTACTTTGTTACGCCGCACCAATCAGAACCGGCTGACGCAATGTACGCGCACGCTTGCGTCAACCGACTCGCGCCCGTACCCCGGAGGCCTATGAGAGCCTCACTTTGTCTATAGCTCCCGAACCAAGCGGTCGTCACGCGAACCAGTGCCTTTTATTGTGCGTACTGTGTATTGTCAAACTTATAATCCGCTACCTGAGTGATTGCAATAAACCGCTACCGTTGTGTTCTACTCTGTGTATGTGTTAGTGCAAGAAGGTGCCAGCACCTGATTGTGTGTGTAGAGACTAGAAAGTCTTACTATATATACCTTGAAAATTTTCAATGAAATTTTTGGAAAATTTTCAGTAAAATTTTTCAAAAATTTTTAATATAATTTCTCAATAAAATTTTTGCAATTTTTCATTGAAATTTTTCAAAAGTTTTGAATAAGATTTTTCAAAAATTTTCAACAAAATTTTTCAAAATTTTTCAATAAAATTTGTAAAATTTTTTCAATAAAATTTCTCAGAATTTTTCAATGAAATTTTTTAAAATTTTTCAATAAAATTGTTCAACAATTTTCAATAACATTTTTTGAAATTTTTCAATGAAATTTTTGAAACTTTTCAATAAAATTTTTGAAAATTTTTCAATGAAATTTTTCTAAATTTTTCAATAAACTTTTTAAGTAAAATTTTTCACAATTTTTCAAAAATAATTTTCACATTTTTTTTCAATTTTACAATAATTTTTCTCACATTTTTCAATGAAGCTACTGTATGGTCTGTTGCACAAATTAAGTTCTTTGTGCAGGGGTTAACTGTACAAGCAATTGATAACCCAGTGTTGGTGTTTTCCACATAGGCATGCACTGAGGTTTGCAGAGAAAGTCTCATTCGCAAAAGGTGTGGTTGCAGCAAAGCCCTGAATCCAGTTTACAATGGCTATGATCAACACCAACTCTGTAGCCTGTCCAATCGCACTCAAAGTGAATGGAGGATTTTATAAATTTTCAAATTAAAAATTTCAGAGTGGGCTTTTCTGCACTTTCAGGAACATGTGTGGATCAGACAACAAGGTTATTCAGGTCTGGAGATGCTCAAGTGCGCCAAGAAGCTGGCCAAGGATGTCTCAACTGTGCCCCAAGTTGCGAGTGAGTGTTTNAAAACACTTTGACTTAGGGAGGTTGGAGTTATCCAGGATCAACTGTAATGCATTTCAACATACCTTGATGCTCAATCAGTAATATGAAGGCCAATTTTACAACCTCCCATTTGCATCTTTTCTTCATATTATTTCCAGGAAAAACATCTTGACCAGTAACTGGTGTCAGAAAGAGAAATTTAAACTACTTTCAGACAAGGAAAGAAATGCTTTTCCTTCCAATTGAAGAAGAGGCGAATCAATTCAAAATCAGATAGATTAAAGATTAAGCACAGAAATTATGAATAAAACAAGATAATCAGCCAGGACCAGCGTCCTAGTATGAAATGGTATATTTTCAGGTAGACACAAACACAGTTAGATTTCAACAAGTATGAATATTGGATCGGTCAAAGGGTTCCCGCAAAAAACGCAAAGATTCGTCGGACATTCGCGAGGTCTGAACTGGACTGTGTATTGGGTAGAAAATCTCATTGCTTATATACTGTTTTTCCGGCAAACAATTCTTCAGATTTAACAAGGGATATCCTTGGATCACAAGGTCTTTTTAGCATGACAAATTTAGAAGACGTTTTGGGAGGAAGATCGTGGAGGTCATTCCTCATCCCACAAGATTCCTTCTGGATTATTGGCCTTCTGCCAATTCCAGTAAATCTGGTATTTCTAAAAACCCCTCAACTATATTTTCAACAAAACCCCCCCTTTTGTTTTTGATTTTAAGGAATTAAGGTTTAGAAAAAACAAAAGTTCATCAAAATGAGTGAAAGTGCACTGATTCAAGAGGAGGACTTTGAACAAAGTGAGTCAGTTTCAAGCAAACCTGAACATATGCGCGCTCCTAAATCTCCACAAATTGGTTCTTGCAAATCAAAAACGCGACACTGTTTCTTTCCATTTTTACAACCTGTTTCTGAGAACGACAGAAAATTGAAAAACTTGTTTTCCCCTCCCCTGGTAACTCTCCCCCTGGTTCAGCTGTTTTGGCAAAAACCAGATATTGCTTGACTCTTGTTCCTGCAGATAATTCTTGAGGGGGTCCGTTGAGTATAAAAACCAGCAGTTCCAAAGTTCTTTCAATTCAGTTTGATTTTTGGCGTCACAATTCTAGCTTCCCATTCCTGTGTTGACGTATGGATAGAAAAATTTTCCCTTTCGTTTGGAATTAGTAAAAGATACAAGAATGCAGAAATAAAGTTTTCTTTGGGCTGGCCAGGCCCATCATTATATAGGAAGAAAACACTCAAAAATAAATAGAAAAATGAGTTAAAAGACTTCCTGGTTGATGTGCGCATTTTGTCATCTTTGGTGTTGTTGGTGTTGAATCTCCCCAGTTGTGCAGTGACAGTTTTCCAAGTTTGAAAGAGTTTTCTTGATCTTCAAGAATTTTAACCAATTTTGAAAACTAGGAGCGCTCCAAAAAATTTTCGATAAAACTATTGAATTTTTTGTAGTTGATCCTCTGTGTTAGATTCTTTGCACATGGTTTTCAAAAATCAGTTTTCTGTACTTGATTCTCTGCTTATGATTTTCCGCTTTTTAATTCTCTGCTTTTGATTCAGAAGAAAGATTCCCTGTTTTTGGTAATTTCTAGTTTCTCCGATGATAAAGAAATATCATTCAAAGCTCAAAGTATTCGAGTAGGTATAGAGAGAATCTCATTTTGCAGGACAGAAAGAGTTTTTCAAGATGTTCAAAAATGAAAGGACAGACTTCTCTTCCAATCTCACATATTCCGTAAGGGAGTACCGTATCCTTTTCTGATCCTTGAACTCTTACTTTGTTTGATTTTTTTTAATTTTCAACAGTTTTACGGATGTCCTTTAGGACAAAAAAGAGGAATATTTCTTCTTTGAGAAAGTGTGTTTTTATTATAACTAGGATTTTTGTTTTTTATTTAATTTTCCGGTGAATTAAAGATTTTGTGAGTCATTTTCCTCAAGGAACGACGTATCACTTTGAAAGTTTCAGTTATTCTAATCATTGAAAAAAGAAGAGGCAGTATGGATGACATCAATCCGTTAGTTATTGGTATGAACAAGTTGAAAAACTTTTTTATTTGAATTTTTCTTAAAGAGTTAAGAAATATTTTATAGATCTTGATAAAGGCAACGCCTCTGGATCCGGCGTGGCTTTGGTAGTCCATGAGGATGACCAAATGGAAGAAGAATCATTATTGTTGCCAGGTAAATTTTAATCAACGAATTCATAGAAACTTACTTTTGCTGATAGTATGACCATGAATATATATATGTATATATTTCAAAACCTTTCAACGAAGTTGAGGAAGTCCTAGAGGACGAATCTGGGCTAGTTAAATTACCAGAAGAACTAAAAAGGTGAGCAAAGGATCTTCAAGGAATAGACTCGGCAGAATGGAGTCAACTTCTTGATTATGCTGATATAGTAAAGAACCACAGCATTGCCCAGATGGCAAAGAAAGGGATTTCAGCTGAATTGAAGCGATGCAAGGACAGCTCATCAAGGAAGAGAGCACGTTTGGAAGAACTGGAGCAGGAAGTTGCAAATATTGAGGAGCAAAGTTCGGATCTCGTTGACAGACAACAACAAGCTGCTTTTAGTCAAGAATTATTTCAACTGGCTGATCAAGAGGCCTGAGCCAGCAAACGGGAATATTCATTGGCAATGAAGGAAAGGTCGGCTACAGATCTTGGAACCTTTCTATTGAAGCTAAGAGGACATAAATCCTTTTGGTTTGAGTTGGATCGAGGATGTCATATTTTGCATGACGGTATGTAAATTTCTTTAAGAGGTTGATTTTTATTGGAAAAGCTTATTTTTCAATGCACAAATTTTTTTCTCTTTTTTAGAGGTCTCAGTACGGGTGGGGCATGGTGATGAAACTGTGACTTTGCATATTGGGAAGCGAGATCAACTGCTCAAAGGTTATGCGGCTCAACAGGGGCTTTCAGTTGTTCTGGTTCTACAGGGAAATTCAACTAATCAAAATTCCACATCACAAGCCCCAGTTCAACAAAATGCTTCTTCATCGGAATCTTTGACAAGGACGCAAAGCAAACCATCAACGTCCAACCAGATGACGTCAAACCACTCGTCGACCAGAGTTACAGTCTTGTTACTTCCTTTACCGAGAGAGCGTTCCGGGTCTTTACCACCTTAAACAACAGAGATGTCTTCTACAATTTTTACTGTTGCCACGGAAATGGTATCTACGTTGGACTCAGGCATTACAGATGGTATGATATTCAGAATGACCCTTGTTCAATCATCAAAAAGATATTTTAAAAAGGGAAGTATTCTTCTGGATATTTTCAGAGGATTTACAAAAATTGATGGGGACCAACCATTATTTCCCAAAGGATCCAATCAAGTATCGACAAAACGTTGCTAAGCAACTTGGTCTCACTCCTGACCATATTAAAATAATTGGACAAATTCAGTTGCCTATTCCTGGGGTTTTGGTTCAGGATTCGACACACGGGACTCCGGATTTTAAATTAAAAGGGGCTAAAAGAATTAATGATCCCAAGAAGATGGCAGTTTTGATCATTTGATGGGGACCAAACAGTATTTCCCAAAGGATCCAATCAAGTATTGACAAAATGTTGCTAAGCAACTCGGTCTCACTCCTGACCATATTAAAACACTTGGACAAATTCAGTTGCCTATTCCTGGGGTTTTGGTTCAGGATTGGACACATGGGACTCCGGATTTTAAATTAAAAGGGGCTAAAAGAATTAATTATCCCAAGAAGATGGCAGTTTTGATCATTTTGTCATTGATGACAGCTTATATCAGAATTGGAAAAGGGGGTGATACGTTTGTGTCTCACATTGATCCTAGTCGCATCTCTCAAAAACCCGCTTTTGATTTTTCTCACATGACGTCGGATCTACCTTTTGAGGTTTTTCAGGTAAATTTCACAAAAGTTTGACATATAGAGAGTTTTTCAACTGATTTTCTTTCTTTCAGTATTCCGTCAGTGGGATTTTGTCTGCTTATGGGACAAGTTACACACTGGCGGAGTGGAAGAAAAGGGTTTATGAGGACCTAAACCTGAGTGAGGACTTTGAGTTTGCTCAAGTTTACGTTCGAATTGGCACAAACAATCTCAAGAATCTGGCTACAAGGACTTAGGATTTAGCGGACACGACTTTTGACAAACTGATGGAGGATTTCAATACATTTATGAGCAACGTTGCTTTGGAGTTTGGAGTCATGACTTTTGCTTTGGGGGCTTCTCCACCTCCGATATGTCAATATTCTTCATTTGTTCATTTGGGTTTGGTCAGAGATTATCAAGGTTTACCAATCTTCCCGCTAAGATTCTCAGATGGATCTCGACAAATAGCGGATTCAATTTGGACAAACGCAGCTCATGCTTTACAGGATGCTTTTCACAACTACTTGGGGTCGATTGTGGGAATACGGCAAGGAGTTCTGGAGACCCACAGCCGTGCTTGGATTCCTTTGCCAACCCCAATTTTGCATCTATTGCCTTTTGCTAAGACGTGCAGCATTCGAGGAGCTTTTGGTCATCTTTTTATGCAGGCTTATTTGGTCTTTGCAAGAGATCATGCGCTCGCAATTCAATTTGGATTGGCAATAGAGTTTGGAGTTCAAAAGTGGAAAGATATCAGGTATGAAGCAAACTTTCTTTTGTCAATTTTCAACTGTTACATTTACTATCTTTTTTCCTTAGTTCTTGTTATGGTACCCCCCTTGCATGGCTTCCGGATGGGACTGCTGCATCAGGGAAATCTCCTCGTTGTGTCCTTACCCATTGTGGAGCTAATGGTGAAGCTTACTGTTTTGGGAAACCTCATGGAACCCTAAGGAGAAAGGGAGATCAACTAATACCTCAGAATCCGTTTGATGTGTAAGTTTTATCAAGAGTTATTTCAAGTTCTGAATTACAAAGGTACTTTTGTTTCTCTTCTCAGATTTCCAAAAGTATTCTGCCAAGGTATTATCGACAAATGCTTTTTGCTGGAGTTCATCCATGGAAGTTACTAGATAGATTTGACTGGGGACAATTCGGCCAACTTTAAGTTGCGTGATCATCATGTGGGAAAGATAGTGGTTGGTTTTCTTGTACGGATAAAAAATACTCGACAGAACATGATCGTTATAACTAAGACCCACAAGGGTTACTGGCTTGTAGGAGACAAAGGTAAAATATTTGTTTTGTTGAATGAGGTTTATTTAATTAGATGAATGTGGTTTTCCCTGGTTTGGTGGTCTTGTTTTGTGCTGTTTTAAATTTTGTTGACATTGATGATCGGTTATGAATGATTTTGTACTGTTTTGGACAAAAAAAGATTTTTTCTGTAAATACAAAGACTTGCCTTTGAACGATTGAAGTCTTCTTTTACCTTTTCTTTAAACAAATTTGTTTTTTGTTTTAATGTAATTCTGTCCTTGAGGACACACCTGGTCTTTAGGTTGATTTTCCTTTTTTCTTTTCAAACAATTTTTTCTAGACTGAGAAATACCTTTTTTGCAGATTCTAATTCCTTTATTGCAAATTCTTTTAGAAATCTGTCTTCTATTTGTGGAACTTCTGCTTCCAATGGAATTAAGTTTTGTACTGCTTGATTTTCAAGAATTTTTGGTTTGGGTAATTTATCACCCCCTCCCCCCACCTGTTTTAGAAGTTGTGATGATGTCTACTACCTTTATCTTTCCATCTCTTCTGCTTTGGTAAACATTAATTATTTTAGCCAATTCCCATTTGATTCTATGAAGTGGGGAATTTTCTTTGAGCATGTTTGGTTTAAGCAAAACAATTTGACCTTCCTTGGG
>CAJPEX010005265.1:0-17162 GCA_905338405.1 Notodromas monacha | reverse complement strand
ACATCATGCCTGATGGTCGCCATGTGAAAGAAGAATTTCAGCTCCCTGGGATGCAACCCCTGTTGAACTTTTTGTGCAACCCAGTGGATCCAAGTGTTGATTCACAATTTTGCTGTCACAATAATGTAATTGATTCTGTGGTAAAAAAAAATTCCAGCTTGAAAAATAACCATTAAGGGGTTCCTCATCAACTATGTTCAGGGTCTCAAAAGGCCATTTTTCAGCATATGTGAGCACTCATGAACAGCAAGATTTTCTCAGCTTAATATATAAACTCAAAATGATTCATGCATTATTCTGCTGCAGTGATTGATTTTGTGAATGAAATATATGAAGGAAAAAAAATCAGCACGTGTCACACATACCCAGCAAATAATTTGTTACAGATATTGCTGCGCATAACAGTTATGCATTCAAAATGCGTTTGTTATGCATAACTGTTACGCCCAGCTTCTTCTGAAATGCCTTTCTTCTACTGCAGGCAGAGGCGGCCCTAGGGTTTGTGGGGCCTGGGGCAGAAATGTCAAATGTGGGGCCCCTTAAAAACACTCCCCTGCCAATTCTCAAACAGCATTTGAACTATGAAAAATAAGATTCATAGCAAAGTGAAGCTGCAAATGCAATTACATTTCTTGGAAGCTATAAAAAGAACTTCTTCAAGTTTTTAAAATAAACTTTTAGAATTTTTCCAATTATTTGTACTAGGATCTCATATTTTTTTAAAGGTAGAATTGTTTGTTTTGGCTGGATTGGTTGTACTTTGGAAGCTATAAAAAGAACTTCTTCAAGTTTTTAAAATAAACTTTTAGAATTTTTTCAATTATTTGTACTGGGATCTCATACTTTTTTAAAGGTAGAATTGTTTGTTTTGGCTGGATTGGTTGTACAAACAATTTTTTAAAATTTACTAACCAAAATTGCCATTGAAAATGAAATTACTGTACTATAATAACAATAATAATTACTGCAGAAAAGAAGTGCAGCTAATCAAAACTCAATGGTTCTCATCTTCCTGAAACCAAATTAAGCTGCTCAGCATTCATTCATCTTAACATTCTGCAGATTAAATACAATTTTTTGCATGTGAAATTCTGACAAATGAATCTGCCTCAGCAGTTTAACTCAATGGTTCTCATCTTCCTGAAACCAAATTAAGCTGCTCAGCATTCATTTATCTTAACATTCTGCAGATTAAATACAATTTTTTGCATGTGAAATTCTGACAAATGAATCTGCCTCAGCAGTTATGTTGCTGATTATCTTCAGGTTGAATTTGAAAGGACTTTCAAAAATGTTTCATGGCAGTTTAAGATTATTGCCCAATTTGTGTTCAGGTTGATCAACAAAATCATTTTCGGGCCTTCTTATAATTTTTTATTTATTTACACATTACCAACATGTAGAAATGTAGCTTTGTTTTGAAAAACATCACTTTTATTATTTTTCTCATTTTTTGGAACAGCTGCTCTAAAATTTGGCCTCCATTCTATAATAGAAAGGTATTACTGCAGGATAATTTACTAGCAAGAGACTAACTTTAGAGATAAAGACTTTCCATTCAGGGGGATTTAAAAGGAATTGTTCTTGAGGGGTTTGCCAGGGGTACTTTGGAAATGCAATTGCAAAAGATAATCAATATCTCAAGTTCATGTTTTAGCAAGGTTCAGCAACAATATTGTTCTATCTGTAATAGAGCAGCACATTTACTTTGAAGTCATAAATGTGAATTTCATTGTAATCTTGATCATCTTATTTTTAGAAATATTGATGGCAAATTGGACCATCATTGCATAAACTACATGGGAAAGTTTAACATTGAGGATTGACATTATTTAATGGTAGTGAATCAAAATTCAAGATGCATTGTTTCTTTTTTAAATCTTATTAATGAGGACTCAACAAGACCTTATAAAATGTGAAAATGCATTTATCTTCAACATAAATTTCACTGAAGATTGAAAAATGTATATGCAGAAGGAAAGCTCCTATGCCAATATTCTTCTGAATGCATTGTTGGCTTTGTTGTGCTGCACTAATAGATCAGATCACTTGGTGGGAAACTTTGTCAAGAGTTAAAAATAAACTTATCCTTTCGGAAGGGGCCCACTCCTTCCAGGTTCAAGGCAAGTTAAAAAAAAATTTAAGGGGACAACCAATTTTCAGAACCACCGGACAGCAGAGCCCTCCTCAAGTGCGGGGCCCCCTCAAGCGCGGGGTCTGGGGCGGCCGCCCCTCTTGCCCCACCCTAAGGCCGCCACTGGTTGACAGGTTGCTGAACTTGGAAGCAAGAGTTCATTTGCCTAATCAGTCTTTCACTTATTCCTTCCAAAACAACTTCTTCCCTTTTTTATTGCTTTTCTCTTCCCTGTGTCTAGAAAGTAATAGCCAAAAATGCCTCATAAAATTTGAGTTAAGGGGGTTCTTGAGAGGAAAAACCGCTGAAGTAGATACGTTTTTAATGCATTTCCCCCCCCAGGGAATTCAGCCAAAGACTTTAAAAAATTGGGTGTAAGTGCCAAGAAGAATTTCTCAACAAATAAAGGTTCTTAAATTTTGAGTTTAGAAGTTTGAAATGAAACACAAGAATTCAGTTGGGCTTCAACCAGGGTGAGAAATCACCCTATTTTAAGGTTGGTGTAATTCAATTTTGAACTCGTAAGTTTGAAAAGCAACAATTTTGCGCAGATTGCTGAGAAACAACACACACACATGTTTGAGTCGGAATATGCAAATTTTGCAGATTTGGGAAAACAGGAAAACTGTCCTTCAAGGACAAAAAACAGCAACAGGATTTTAGCAATAAAAAACAGCCTTGAAGGCTCAGAAAGAAATGTGAGAACCAAGGTCTTCCAAGATTTGCACAGAGATGAAATGAAGGAGGATTTTTTTACTGAGAATTTGGGTTCTCTGATGTTTCAGTGACTAATTTAATACTGCTGGTGGATTTTTGCAACTTCAAGGAGGCATTGGATTTAGAATACCAAGATATGATGAATTGAACGACAAAACTTACAAAAACAATCCACTTGGCGACGAAAAAGGAGCTGAGTGCATATAGCCCATTTTGAATATCATACAAAGATCTCCCAATCACAGGAACGAAAGTGTACAAAATGACGAAAATCTCGGTGATCATCGAGTCAACAGTCAGTGCGTATAAGGCACCCATCAAATTCTGGCCCCTCNAAAACAATCCACTTGGCGACGAAAAAGGAGCTGAGTGCATAGAGCCCATTTTGAATATCATACAAAGATCTCCCAATCACAGGAACGAAAGTGTACAAAATGACGAAAATCTCGGTGATCATCGAGTCAACAGTCAGTGCGTATAAGGCACCCATCAAATTCTGGCCCCTCACAAATGGGTCAGGGGAATCCTTTTGCCTCGTGTACACCATACCCAACAACAGTGACATCAACTTTGGGAACAAAAAAAAAATAAAAAAAAAAATAAATAAGCCGAGGAAATCATTTCAGATTCGGATTTTAAAAAAAGAGGCAAAATATTTCTCCTTACGAGTCGATTCAGCAAATGTAAACGAAACTCCGGCTGGTCCCTGTAACGCTCATTGTGTGATCGACGGATCAGCTGACACAATTGCAAACACCAGCTGGCTTTTTTGCTTCTTTCGAACTTCACGATTTTCTGAAGAACAAGGAAAACGAGACGATACTGCAGTATTATTATCGTGTGCACAGCAAAATAAATCCCATTCATCGCATACATTACTTTAACATGCAGAACTGCGCAGACGAAGAGAACCACACTTGAGCTGCTTTTATTGGCATGATGATAAGTAGTACAAAAAAGCATGCATATTGTTCTATATACTCGATTTGCGGAAAAATCCTACAACTTTGGATTTCAAAAGTTGCCCGATTTTGAATGTGAATCAGCTTGCATTTTTTATCAAGTAACCTCCTTATTTTTTCAATAGAAATAGCTCAGGTTTTTCAAGAAATAAAAATTTTTTTAAAAATAAAAATTTCTTGAGACATTTTCTGAATGTGCGGGCAGTTGTTTTCTTTTAGCGCACCCACGGTTTTCCATCTAAAATTTCGATAAAATTTTGCATCCCAAAGTAAGACGCTGACCCCATTTATTGTCACTACAAAACTGAATACTATGAAAATAAAAGCACCTAAAATTTGAATTTAGACATAAATTGAATCTGTATTCAAATAATTTTCAATTTTTCCCTTGAAAATTGGGATTTAAAATAAAATAAAATAAATATAAATTTTCATTAGATTGATGCATAACAAAGTTCCCAAACCCGAGGTCCGCGGACCAGCACCGGTCCGCAGAAGTTTTTTGCTGGTCCGCGGGAAATTTTCTCCAGCACAACACATTTATGGAAGGTATAGCAATGACGGACACAATACAGTATCTTTGTCTGAAATTGTGGCAAGACAAAATAGCAGTTGAAATGATCTATTGAAAATTAATGTTGCATTTTCTCTCAATAACACATCAGAAAAATTTTAAACTGATAAAATAACTTATCATTTACATACATTCTTCATTCTGATAAATCTTTCTTAAAGCCCACCTTTCTATTTTTTTTAAAGACATTCCACTTTAGCTGCTTCATTAGTTCTTAATTTTTGAAAAAGAGCAGCAGAAGCTTTTCAAATCCCTGGCAAAAGTCTTCCCAAGCAAATCTTTTTGCGCTTGCAAACGTTGTATAAAAAACACGGTCAGGTGTCTTCTAAAAAAAGAATTGAAACGGCCAGGTGTTTTTTAAGGTACCTTTAAAGGCCTAGGCGTCCGGGTTTTTGCAACCCTTTGTGACCACATATATTGCGTATAAAGATTTTATCGATTTTGTTTTTACATTAATACCCGATTTAGGACGCGAGCCCGCTTTTTATCTCCTCTTTGTTTTTTTTGGGAAAAAAAAATATTTACTCGTGATGGTACTAGAGTAAATAAAGGGTATATTTAGATTTTTGCCACGAAAATTTGCATATCGTCCCAATATCGCACACAAGAGCATTTTATAACTCGCCGTGAGCCTTTGTCGCGATTTGACCTCCTTGGCACCTTCAATTCGTTTCTTGAGATCAATCCCAGCCGGAGATCCCAGGAAAGCTTCGCAAATTGCCTGTCGTCTGGCATCGTCCTGACTCTGTTCCTCACCCAATATCGTGGGCTTCATCGACAGGATGGAAATGTAGTAGTCCGCGGGATTGAACCGTACTGGGCAATCGTAGCCGATTCTTGGAAAAAATAAAATGCGCAACATATACGCGTGATTATTATTTTTTATTTTTTAGATAGAAGCTATATACATCACACACATAGTTGGAAATGAAAACTCTTCGTACTGTACTTTATGTCGCACAGGAAGAGGCAAATGCTGATTGAGATTCCAAGAATAAGCTATATAAGGGACACGTATTCGATCGAAATGCCACGTACTCCTCGAATGCTCTCATTTCAGAAACGACGACTAATGAACGAAACTTGATTAAAATACCGTACTGTAAATTACGAGATTCGCCCCGATTCCAAGAATTGGATACAGTATTCGTAAATCCTACATATTTAAGGTGTATGGACGCATGAAATGCGTTTTCTCATTCACACGAAGCAAATTTAGTTTTGTTTTTATGCGTATATATAGCAGATTAATTCCTGCATGCAGACTCATCAGTAGAACCTTGATCATCAGTGATCATATGGTTGAACGGTTATTCGATGAAATCAATTGTACGTTGCCATTGCAATTATCCCTACAAAATGAGTCATTAACTATTAGTCATGAGGATAAGCTGGCATGATTTATCGTTACGTTCATGATATGGGCTGTGAATCTTTTTCAAAGAATGTTTCAGGGCTGAAAAAACGGAAGAATATGAGAACATAATTAATTAACTTCTCGACCGGGAAGCAAGTTATTGGATCACCTTAGGTTTGAGACCAATTTGCTCATGTTTCTTTCATGATTAAAAAAAAAATTTATATCGATGGTATTATTGTATTTTTCTTCCACATTCCTCTTTTGTTGCATATACTGTATATAAGGGTCTCTCGTATATTTTCAGTGAATTGCCTGTCAATTCTTTAATAATGAGAAAATGTCGAACATTTTTGAAAAATTTGATCAGTGCCATGTTCTAAATTTCAGAACAATCGCAATTGAGCAGTTTTTTAAAGCAGGACAACATTTTAAAATCAGATTTAAAAAAATTTTCATCGTACGTTTCGTTCGCCATTTAAAGTAAGAATATTTTTTATTGATTTTGTACTATAATGAGTCAATATATGTACCTGCAAGGTCAATGAAATAAAGAATAAGGTATTTTTTAAAATAATATTTTACTATAATGAGTCAATATATGTAACTACAAGGTCAATGAAATAAAGAAGGTTTTTAGCGAATAAAAAACCCAAGAGATAAGTTTTCAAATTTTCATTTCTTGATGTTTTAAAATTTTCCATTATGAAAGGTGAAAAAAGCCGAAATGAGTGGACTTATTTTCTGAAGTCTGCTTCTTATATACGATTTAAAATTTTATGATTTGTAGATATTTATTTTCAAGAGAAAATCCCTTTTATGGTTGTGATTGAACATACAATCTATCGTCAATTTGAAAAACGCCACCCTGAACCCAATACAGGGTAAATTCACCCAAACCGCGCGCAAGAAAACTTTCCAGCTGTTCGTCTTCAACTTCCCCGAGGCACAATACCGCAGCTTTAAAGGAGTTTCGCATGCAAAATAATCATTCCGTCATCTGCAAAACATGCTTGAGATAAAACTAGAGTTTTTTTTTTTTCACCCACGATTCAAAATGTTCCTTGGCTTTTTCCAGGGGTCCAGTATAAGCAACGCGGCCTTGGTACAAAATGAAGAGATCATCGAACAAGGCGAAAGTTTGAGACGAAGGCTGGTGAATTGTGCAAAGGATAGCAACGCCTTTGGCACAGATCTTCTTCAGAAAGTTGACTGCTTTTGCAGCAGCGAAGCTGTCCAAAGCAGAGGTCGGTTCGTCGCAGAAGATTATCTTCGGATCATGGCATAACTGCAAACAGTAAAAAAATACATAGAATAGGAGATGGGAAAAATCTTGAAATTTTTGTGTACGGAAAATATCTTCTCTTAGAAAGTCCTAACAGACCGAAACAATATAAAAGAACTTAATTATGAGTCGTCATAAGTTGTCATTAATAAGTAGCCTCTTCGAGAACATGTAGTCATTTACCGTAGATTAAGCAGTTTTTATAGAATGAAAAGGAGCAAAACGCCTTCAAAAACGGGGTTTTACCTCGATTTTTTTAAGGAATTGAAAATATTTGCAGATTAAATGCACTGAGTCTAAGATGGAGGGCTATGCTCAAAGCAAAAAGTCTTGGAAAACAGGTTTTAATCTCGATTTTTTGAGCAGAAGTGTGGATTGCAGATGTTATGCACAGCGTTCAAGGATTTTAAGCTCGCAACAAAAATAGCATAAAGACGGGGTTTCATTTCGGTTTTTTAGCACTAGTATGGATTGCAGATTATTCATTACTATACAAAAAAAAATCGGAATTTTTGTTATGCCAATGCTCAAATGAGGATTTCATGATAATTTGTTTTTGTTTCATGATATGCACGCCGCCGTTTCTTGACATACAAGCCTTATTCCATGATTTGCATCCGGTATCATTTCATGATACTTATTACTCGTTACAGTATTTCATGAAATTTATCCTGACATTATTGCCGCTATTTCACGATGCTATGAATCCTGGTATTTATGCATCTCTTACATGAAATTAATCCTGATAATTTTCTTAAAGTTTTCTGAACATTTTCGGTCCAACAATCAATTCGAGATTTAATGTATAGCAGCATTTCAAAAGTTTTCGAACCGATTAATCATCCCACACATCTTCATATATTGCTGAGCTCAAAGACTTCAGGGGGTCTAGGAGTAATTAATTATCTTACCTAATAAAGTTACTTGCAAACGGCCGTGTGTGGGAGCGCAACTCTCTTACTTTTTACACAGGGTCCTGTTCAAAACTCACTCCCAATGAGGGGATGCAGAGGCTCCTGCAGGGAATTCCCGTTTCCCAAAAAACACTCAAATCTTTAAACATATTTTAGTTTAAAAGTTGGTTTTGTTAAAAACTTTTGAAACATCTTTCGCGGTACTACAACCGGTGTAAAGGAAAAAAATTTAAACCTTTTTCCAGATTTTAAGACTGATTTACAACGAAAAACGCAAAAAGATTTTTCTAAAAAGTGCGAAAATCGCAAAAAAATCATTTTTCTTTTTAAATTTTAACTGTCATATTTTCATTCATCAAACCAAAAGAAAAATACCTAAATTATTAAGACATCCTTGCGCAGATATCCCTGCAAAATCTTTGAAATTGAAAAAATTCTCCTCCGGAAATTCCGCTGCTGATGCCAGCGATTCCAATAAAGCTTTTTTCGCATTTCATCAATGCCAATTCCACCAGAAGGGCTTCAACACGTTCATTGACTTCTGCTTTGCTCATCGTCCCGCCGAGTCTGAACCGAACCTGTTGCAAGAAAAAATAATAATTTAGGCAAAAACAATGAAATATGCACGGAATTTCATTCTCAAGACGTACTTCATTTTTTTTTACGTCGTACGTATACTTTTCCATTCCTTTAAAAATGCAAATGAGCAACAAAAATTGTGCTCTTTGTACCGCAGTTATTATGCTCACGGGATATCAAAATAAATGTGCAGTCAAACAAGCATTTCTTTCGTTGTACGCAGAATATTACAGTAAATAAATACTGAGTGAGTGAAAACTTGTGAGAAGCAAAACCATTGGAAATACAAGGAATGCAGAAAAACATTTTTGCGTGGGCGTGAGAGAGCCAACGCAGCAGCTGCCAAAAAATCCATGACGGCAATAAATTTGCTGTCACGTTAAGAAAGGGGCAATAGGGCCAAAAGTGGGCCATGAAAACCTCAGAAAAAAAAAAAAGTTTCAGTGACAAGGAAAGGAGAGTTACTCCCTTTTTGTTTTGCTTACTGCCAGAAGAGTAGAAATTGCACCCAATAAGTCAGTCAGCTGGATGCCGAACTCTTGGAAATCCAACCTCAACAATCCTTTTGTCATTGGTGAATCACATATGAATTTCATATTTCTTTGTCAAAACATCAAGCAAAAAATAATCTCTGCGTCGAGTTTTTCAAAAATGGATGCATTTTTGAAAAATATTTTGCAGAAAGCCGTTTCGATTGAAAATTCCAATCTGGGGATGCGTGCGCATAAAACGCCTTCCGATTTGAAAACACATTCAAATTATTAATGCCAGATCGCCATCTTCGACAAAAACCTCTAAAAATAATCGCAGGGATTTTCAAAGCCAAATTCTTGAGCAAACATATAGGTTTAGGAAAATGCAAAAAATTTATTTTCTCACAGGAAAAAAACACCCACGTCTTCCATTTTGACATCCTTTCAATCACAAAAGCATATTTTTTTCTGTATATATCCGTGTCATCACAAATCTAGCAATGGATTCCAAAGAATTTTCCCTCAGCTTTGCACAAAACAGCGTCTCATCCTGATGCAGAAAAATATTTTCAGACCGGAACCTTCGTGTATGATACTGTACTCTTATTGTATAGAAAAGAAAAAAAAACGCCGATAAAGGAAACGCCATCTGTGCAACGTGGTTCCCGCATTTGCTTCTCCCGTTGTCTATCTATAATTCTATATACATCCCAAGGCGGGTATATACGAAAGTCTTGAAAAAAAAATATTTAATTTCAGTCACCGAAGAAGACCAAGGAGATGAAATCCGTGATTGAAGCAATATCCATGCATCTGATGCTTTCAACCAGCAGAGGCGGCTGTTGCTGCAACCAACAGCCGCCTTTGAAGCATTTTTTCAAGTGTGCTTCGCAACATCGGGTAGAAAATAACCCCTCTTTCTATACCCCCAAGGCCACGGGGGATCGACGACGACGAGAGACCCCTGGTTTTTCTTTTTCATTTGTTCCAAGATTATACCCATATAGAGTAACAATAAGAAAGTAACACGATTCCCTTAAAAAAATAAAAATAAAAACAAAGGTTCAAACCCCCGGGTTCCATTTCACTCAGCCTTTTCAAGTGGATCCGAGACGGGATGAAGGGAAAACACCCGTCAATTGTTTTAGCAATTACCAGCAGCAGCAGCAGAACATGAAGAGAGAGTGGGGGGATACACGATGCTCAGATGCTGTGAATACCCCTATGGGAGTTGTTTGCCAGGTTTTAGAGTTCAGTCTTGGAATGTACTCACAAGGGTTTCATTGTTCCCCTTATTTGCAGGTGATAGAGAGAAGACGAGGGGAAACGCTTTCAGAAGTAAATCTTCTTTCACAGGCACGCGGACTCGACGACATCAAACGATATTTCTGACTTATTTCCTCGCATATAAACTGGAATTTTTCCGCAGGAAATCAGAAATATTTTGCAAGAAACTCAGAAGATATTGTTTCTTTTTCAATATTTTTCTAAATAATATTATGTAAATTTTTCTGAATCTTTCTTCTCAAGATTTTGATCAAGGAATGTAGATTTTCTATCATGTTAATTTGCCTCCCTTTATTTCCTGTCCTATGGGCCATAGAACATGTTAACCTAGAAACATTTACACTTGCTGCAAGGATTTTCCCCCTCATGCAAAAGCCCTTATCCTCTTCAAGGATGAAGATGCTGTTTTCCCCCTGCAGCTGTTTCCTGGTTTTTTTTTTTATTCACATCATCCACTTTATTTTGTGAGGCTTTTCTTAAAGTTGAATGCTGTGCAGTGTATACATTTTTCTTTTCACTCCTGAGTCCTGACTGTGATTCATGATATGCACGACTATTTTTTTCATATGAGAAATTCAAGAAGAAATATTTCTTTATTGAATATTGTGTCTACAGAAATAATCATGACAAATATATTTGAATGTATTAAATATGTATTCATGTGACTCAGAACTTATGAAGAATATAAGGAATCTTGGTTACCCTCAATTCCTTTAAGTCTTTATATATATCCTCCCCTCTGGAGCAATCCCCAGAATTAATCCAAGCCTTATTGCAGTTATTTCTAAGGAAGCCTTGTGAGCTAGCATTTAGCGAGACTTCATTTCAAAACTCTGTGTTTCCAATTATAGTTGTTCAAGTCTACATCTGAAATATATTATCTACACACAGTATTTGTCTTGTAAAACGTTGTTCTTTATTTGGATAGTTGGACAACAAACATTAATTAAGCATTAAATTGCACACCCATCTACAATATAAATAAAATGAATGTTTCACAGTTAACAGCTTGTCTCCAAATTTTCAATGTTGTTTTAATCCTCATTAAATTATTTTAAATTCCAGAATTAAAGGTGAACGGACTCCAGCACTATACCTAGAAAGTATTTTTTCATGCATTAATATTTAACAATTCTCTCGTGCAGTACATTTCAAAAATATAAAAAACATGGATGACAATAAATTCAAATAAGTATATTTATAGTAACTAAAAATCTGCTGAAGAAGTATAACTGGAAGAAGGAGAAGGTTTAAATTCATGTCACGTTGTAATGGTTTATTCAGGATGAGGAGCCATTGCAAAAAATCCCTAAATTTGAGTAACCGTGAAACAATAATTCAATCATTATTCCTAGAAATTCATTTATGCACCAATACAAAAGACAATTAATGGATATTGTTCGTCATAGAATTCCCCAACCTTTGCATGTAAACTTTGTGAAAGCCAATATACTATTGACAAGAATTCATCAAATCCTCTATACTGCTTTTATTTCTCCTCTCACGTGTCAGCCCTAACCATCTTTTGTTTCTCTGGAACAATGAAAAACAATGCTGGCTAAGAAAGGAACTAATAATATGCTCTATATACTCGTTTGAGTGGGTCGGCAGCCTTTCTCTGATGGGCAGCAAACAATGACACCCGAAAGATGCGAAAGTTCTTCACAAAATACTGCTGTTTATAATTTTGCTGATTGATATCGTCATGTCTTCCTCGAATGCCATCAGAAAAATTTCATTGGACTGTCTAAAATAAGCAGACTTTCTAATATACAGCATATGTTAAAAGTCTTTATTAACAGCATTTAGGTTACACATCGTGTGTGAAAGTCATCATTGATCTTAGGATAAATCTCTCAATATGGTAATGCCTATAATTAAAAAACCACATCAACCAACTAATGAAAAAACCTGCCTTCGTCGCATTTTATTTCCTGGAAATATCCCCAAGAAGTCAGTTAATTCCATGCGCGTGTATTTCTCCACTTGATGAAACTTCAAAAATAAATAAAAATTGGTACAATTGAACCACGGAACTGAATATGTGATCAAAAATATGATTCATTAAATCTGAAACGTCTCCATTGAATTCAAGCTTAATTGCGTCGAGGCATGGGCCAATTTTTGCATAAAAACACAAAAATATCTGAACAAAGGCTCAATATCTCCTCTCAAAAGCTTCCAGCAGAAATAAAAAATTTGCACTCTTGCGCCCGGCCTGAACTGGATATGATTACAGAGCTGTAGTTGAATTTGAAACGTCTTTCTTTTCTTCAAAATATTTCTTTAGATCACCCAGGAAGGACTTTATTCCCGCTATTGCAATTAAGGAAGACTGAACTGCATAGAATTCAAGCTTAATTACTTTAAGACCAGCTTGAGTCATAATATGTCGTACGCGTAAGAAGCAAGAAGTATAAAATTCTACGTTATCGGGTTTCCAGAATTGCATACGAAAATTGAAATCGAAACAAATGCTGTTTGCAAAAAAAAAAAAAACATACTGTAGCAAACCAACCATAAAACTTCGGAACGGACTGAATGAATCCAAACGTACTGGTACATCCCATATCAGCAGAAGAATGAAATACGTTTCAGGATTAATGTATCTCACTCACGGCCATTGTCAGGTATTCCCGGACAGTCAAGGAAGGGTGCAGTCGGTCATCCTGTGGCACGTACCCGCTCATGAGACGCATGTCTGCTGGGTCAGTGATGCGAACCCCAGAAACCGTCACGATCCCGTCCACAATTACGGCGTCGTGAGCGATGCGGCCACTGATGTAGTTCAAAAGAGTGGTTTTCCCGGCTCCACTGGAGCCCATCACTGCCATCAGCCTGCCGATTCCCGCGAAACCATTCACTGATGAGGGAAAATACATTGTGAAATTGAACGAATGAATACAATTGAATATTATTCAAGAATAAATACTGATGGCCATCAGTTGCAGAAATAAATTTGTTCATCTACATTTAGAAACAAGGCTTTTGAAGTCACTGCACCAAAAGCTTGTGCATCACCAAAGAAAAAGTTAGGTTTAGAAAAGTGAGAATATCTCAAGATTCGTGAATTGGATCACTTTTTATATGATACAAAATACGTCAAAGAACATCTTTGGCTTCCATTCAAGATGTTGCAAAATTTTCTAAGTGTAGAATTCGCAGAGTTATTTGCTTCGGAAGTTTGTGCATTGGGAATTGCACCATAGGCAAAGCATCTTTTCTTTGTTAATTTTATTTCTCTTTGAAAGCAAGTTTTTATTGCACAATGCAAGATTGTATTTGCTGATTGTGTGTGATTGTTGTCTTCATGAAACCTGTGATCAGAGACAACAATAGAGTCCTTTTTTAACATCCAACCAGTGAGGATGCTCCAGCTTTTCTTATTTTCTGCAGCCATAATGTAGTTTTGTACTCTTAAAATTAATTTCCCTTGGAGGTTGGGTAACTGCCTCAGCACTCGGATGTCTCTTGCATCTGGAAATGTTTCTTAATGCATCTTAAAATCTGCAACAGCCATCCCATAATTTGAAGGACCCATGAGGCCCAGATATACAAATTCATCCATTGAATTTTAACATGCAGAATGTGTTTTCAGGCCCGCATAATCGTTATTATAAATAAATAAATGAATAAACACAGTTATGGATACATTTTTTTAACCCGACGTATACGTTTAGAAGCCAGGGGATATGTATTATATGGAATACTAATTATTTTTCCGGTTCACAACTTTTATCTCATGTCCTGACAGAAGAGGTAGCATATAGACTGAGGGTTCACACATTTTTAGACATTTATGAAGCAAATGTTCGAAGCTTCAGAGTGCTTCAACCCCCAGTCCAAAGAATTCTGGTTAAAAAAAAGAAATTGATTTTTAGCTAGAATCCTCGGCACAAACGAAGGTTCTTATTTCAAAGGTCTAAATACTCTAAGATATAGTATGCGGATTCTGAAAATAGAAAATCGGACCTTCCTGCTGATCACCACACAAAAAATTTTAAAATGAGTTTCAGAGGACTTTTTTTTTAAATCGATGCAAATAAGCCATTCAGTTTTTCGGAAAACATGATATTCTTGCTGGCGTTTCCAATCGACTTGAAAGCATACAAATACGGTGGGCGAAGGTTTTCAAAAATTCTGCATACATTTTGATGATTTTTTGAAGAGAAAAGAAGAAAAAATTGGAAATGACAAGTGATTTTTCAAAGATGCAGAATGGACTTGATTTTCTATTCGTTGCAAACAAAATAATCATTGAAAATTTTCGAAAATTACAGAAAATGTAGGAAATATTGCTCTGAGAAAAAAAATTAATTTTTTTTTAGAATGATACATTTTTAACAGATTATATGACATGGATCGAGAATACTTGCCCAATCTGTTGAGTTTTCACTTATTGTCTTGCAGTACAAATCTAAAAACTTTCAAAAAAGCTGAAAAATTCCCAGAACCTTAAACTTGGATGAAATAAATGGTAGATTTTTTTTTTCAAAGAAGAATCTAGCTTAGAAATACCCATCAAAATGGGACAACCCTCTATGAAATTTTTACTGAATAGGCGAAAGAACAAAGAGTACAAGGCAATCAGCACAAACATCTGAAATGTATGTGAATAAAAATGACTTTTCAAATGCTGTTACGTAAATGCTTTCAGATTTACTTTATCCACGACTTCTTTCACTCAAATATGTCTCGTACTCCCTCTAAAAAGGCAATTCAAAGGAAATAAAACCTGACCTATTTTCATTTGAGAAACCTTTATACTTTGGAGGTCATTCTCCCTTGCAAATAATGTGTCCTTCAAATTTTCAATACACACATCCATATTCTTGATCTGTCCTCAAATTTGAAGACAACTGCGTGTACTGCAAGCATTCGACGAATGACGAATCCGTCGGAAATTTTTTGATAAACACGATTAATTCCCTCCTTCAGCTTTAAATAACATATTTGAAAATGTATTTCCTCTATAGCAAAAAAAAGGTGCGAAATACGTTGACACGTTTGCAACTTTGATTCAACATCTATTGAAGAACAGCAATGAAAGCAGGAAAAAAAAAGTAGAGCGTGAAATCGATAAATTCACCCCAGGCCCCGCGGGGAAGAAAAAGGAAGCGGAGTAGTCATGAATAAAAGAATAGTTCCCAGCAAAAAGCTTCCCGATTTCCCGGATGACGGAATGCGACACGTTAGTTTCTTCCAATATTCTTCTTATCCTTTTTTCTCATCCTCGTCCGAATATTTTTTTTTTTCATGGGACGCATTATTGCTGAGAACACCAGCAGCCCATCGTCAATACGTTTCCCACCTTTTCCATCAAATGCCGAGAAGCTTTTTTCTCACATTTTCCTCTTTTTTTATTTCCGCCTATGGGACTGAGACACCTTCCGATCGACTGTATAGAAGAAGAATTGCATATTTTTCATAGAATTTACTTCAGGAAACCTTGAACAAAAAAAAAATAATCCGTACAAGAGACCAGGTGAATAACTGACTATACACGTGAACTCTTTCTTTCTTCTATAGTTCGAATTAATAATTGCTGCATTCTGCACGCTAACATCTTATCTATTTTCCATATTTCGAATTTAAAATCATCACTTTTGAAATTAAAATAATATTCGCATCAATTATCGTTCATATACCAATTATAGACCACTCAAAAAATATTTGATCAATATTTGTCGACTGGATTTGTTGCATCAAACTTCTTATTCCAGCACATTTGTGGTAAAACATGAAAAAGAAATCATTTATGCTAATCGAATGGGTATAATGGATAGTACTCGGCAAAGTTAGGTTGGTGAAATAAGTTGAGTTTAAGATAGAGAATAATTCAATTCAGCACATTTTCTGTAATCATAAATTTAGTGAAACTGTTCTCGCGTAACTAAAAACACCGAAAAACGTCAAACATCCTTATGGTAGGGAAAATAAACAATGCATGCATCTAAAGTAATGCAAAAAAGAGGGACCTTTCACTTCAACTGAAGTGAACTTCCACAAAAAGCCATTGAGACAAGCACGGAAAAAAGTCTTCCCTCAAACAAAAATTAAATAAAGGCATGCTGAAATCCAAATAACGTTTTAGCAAAAATTCAGGAACCAAGACGGATGAATGTCATAAACAAGTGCAGTATTTTCAGTAGTAGTACGTGTTTGATATTGCAATAATCTATAAGGTGAGTCCACAATAATAAAGGTAATCTGCAATATTTTATCTTTGTGTTCCTCAACCTGTGGCCTGCAGACCACAATAAAGGGCAGGTGCACATAGTTTTTTTTGCCTGTATGTGGAAATTTTCTGCAGCGTGATACATTCATCAAGAGTAGCACTTGAGTTTGTTTTCTTTATTTGCAATTTTGGAAGGACAATGGAAGTCAAAATTATCTGATGAAAAAAAAATTTGGCTTTTCTCCCAATAAAATTTTGGACAAATTTTCACCAGAAATGAATTATCTTTATTTTTTCATTCTGAGAAACTTTCATTCAAGCCCACCTTTCTAATTTTTTCAAGACATTGCACTACAGCTGCTTCGAAGGTTTTAATTTTTGGCAAAAAGTGGAAACTTTTTAAATCCCTGCCATGAAGTCTATCAAGCAAACCATATATTTTGAGCATGCAAACATTTTTATGAAACTTTACCTGATCTGCAGAACATTTTTCAGAAATTAGCTGGTCTGCAACAAGTTTGTGGAAATTTGCCGGTACATGGGCCCCAAAAAGTTAGGGAACACTGGTCTACACTGGATTTGTAAGGTTTTATGTCAAGAATGAGTTTTATCAAGCCTTACACCTTGAAATTGTTGTTTGATTTACAGCAGAGTTTCAGGAGACAAGAATTTTGATTAGAAAAATCAAAACACGGCAATTGG
>CAJPEX010005264.1:5649-17175 GCA_905338405.1 Notodromas monacha | reverse complement strand
TGAAAGGTGCAGCTTACCATCAAGAGTTACAAGAATACCTGTAATCCCCAATTTTTGCACCAAGGGGGGCTTTTGGCAGGGGGGCTTTTGGCAGGGGGGGCTTTTGGCAGGGGGGGCTTTTGGACTACACCCCAATTGGACCAACCTCGTAGAGCAAAAAATTCCTCAAGTCCCAACATCCCGGGTAAATACATAAAGACCAGGTTATTCCTGACGACGAGTTTAATTCGCGACGAGAGATTATTCCAGGCTGACCAGGTTGGGCCTGACGACGTTATTCCAGCCACCCGTTGTGTCAACGTCGGTGTCGTTTTCTTTGAAGTGAAGTTAACACCAACAGCCAGCCGCGAAATTCGGTTGGAAGAACAATGAATGTGACATCATTCGAACCATTTTCATTCCCCGGGGAATTAATTACCCATCACCAGTGGTGCGTCTTCCTCCGCGATAATTATTATTCTGAAAAGGGTAGAACCATAAGTTCTATTCCAGCGTTTCGTGGTCTCAAGTTTATTTTTCTTCCTGTTTCAATTTTCTTTATCTTCTTTAACTGAATAATGTTTCTGGTTCAATGTAATGTCTTACAGGAATATAAAAAAAAAATTATGAAACATTCGGGGCATATGAAAACCCTTTGTAATGAGTTGAAGGTCCTCAATCGTTGATGTTTTGCTCAAGCTGTGGAGAACTTGTTGATCAACCTGCTTCATTTTATTTTTTTTGCCATATGGTTGTTGTTGAATGCATTGTTTAACTGGATCGGGACTGATGGTGCCTTTTATTTGCCACTACTGATGTCGAGTAATGGGCAATAAATGATCAATTTGAGGAACGTTTTTTCGTCGAGTATGTTTAATTAAGGAGGGACACTATGCGAACCGACACTGGGTATATTATGTAGCATGCCTTTTCAAACCTGCTGTGTTAAATTGGTGTGAATCGTGTGGTTAATTGTATTCTGTGTCCCCATATTTCCTGGTTCGACATTTTTACCGGAAAAAAACCTTCCAATGAGGGTTTTATACCGTGAACATTACGAGGGTTCTCACTAAAGTTCTCGGAATAGAAATGAAAATGGCGTATAATCGAGCTTAAAAAAATTTATTCTTTACGGAAAACAAATTCTTTGGCACAAAAAAAGAATTAGCCTGTTTGACAATTTTTTTACATCATCTTTTGAATGGAGAGCAAAACTCTGCCAGGGTGAATTTTACAAAACATTCCAAAAAAATTGTCAAACAGGGCTGATTTTTTGTGCCAAAGAATATGTTTTCCATAAAGAATAATTTTTTTCAGCTCGATTATACGCCATTTTCTATTCTATTCCGAGAACTTTTGTTAAAACCCTCGTAATGTTCACGGTATGAAACCCTAAAAAAAGAATCATCCTGCTTGACAAATTTTTTTTTACATCACCTTTTGAATGGAGAGAAAAACTCTGCCAGGGTAAATTTTACAAAACATTCCAAAAAAATTGTCAAACTGAAAAAAATTGTCAAAAAGAAAATCAGCCCTGTTTGACAATTTTTTTACATCACCTTTTGAATGGAGAGAAAAACTCTGCCAGGGTAAATTTTACAAAACTTTCCAAAAAAATTTTCAAACAGGGCTGATTTTTCTGTGTGTCAAAGAATATGTTTTCCCTAAAGAATAATTTTTTTTTTCAGCTCGATTATACGCCATTTTCATTTCTATTCCGAGAACTTTCGTGAGAACCCTCGTACGGGAAGGGAAAACGTAAATTTCTGAATCAGAGTTGGGATGCACTTCTGGACGTTCTGGTCTTTGAAGATGGAAGGCTTATTTTCAGTGAGTTGTAATGGCAGCATTTGCGAAAAATCAATCAATGGAGAGGCTTACGAAAAATTGAAATTTGGTCAAATAAAAGCCATTCTTGAGCCAATTTACTATCGCGTCACACAACGTTTCGTGGCTTATTTTTTATTAAGCAATCATAATCCTTGCATTCAAGATGCGGTTTGGAAAGTACGAGGGTTCTAACAAAAGTTCTCGGAATGAAAATGAAAATGGCGTCTGATCGCGCTGAAAAAAAAATTATTCGCGAGGGCCAACATATTCTTCGGCACTCGAAAAAATCAGCCCTCTTTGATAATTTTTTTCAATTTTTTGCAAAATTCACCCTGGCACAGTTTTTGAATTCTGAGGGGAAAGCAGGACCACGAAAAAAAAACTGCAGGAAGGGTGCCTCATCTGTTGAGTGTACAGCAAAACTCTGCCAGGGTGAATTTTGCAAAAAATTGAAAAAAATTGTCAAACAGGGCTGATTTTTTTTGTGCCAAAGAATATGTTGGCCCTAAAGAATAATTTTTCTTCAGTTCGATCAGACGCCATTTTCATTTTCATTCCGAGAACTTTTGCTAGAACCCTCGTATATGGCTGTGGCATAATCAGTGACAGGGTCTGATTTTTTTATTTTTGTTGGAATAACTCAGTGTTCTGTACAGTGCAGTACGTGCTCTTTTTCGCCAAGTGAGTTGCATCTATACAGCACATGTATGTTTACCTATGACGAAAGTCTGATGCGTAATCTTTTACTGCAGTGTTGTGCTTCGCGTCGCGAACGTTTCGCTTCAAAATCCCCCTGCGTTTCGAAATCAAAGTTTTGCAGACGTTCCACTACTATCTGTCTGTCATGCAGACATTTACGGACTGAAAAAAACGCAACAACAAAGCAATGCACGATGGCCGATAAGGGCCCTTCCCTGATTTGCATATACAGTATGAACAAACAAGAGGCTCGTCCGATTTATTTTCTCGTCCACGCCCCTATCCGAAAATCAAGACCACGGAATAAAATACGAAGCAGCCCTTCTCCAATAATGTAATACCACGAATTGATTCCTCAAGCCTTTTCCTTAAAAGAAACCGAGTTCAGATATGAGGCCCTGGATTCCTTATATACCCAAGTGGACCAGCAGCAATTCAGGCATATTTGGACAGAGAGCATAGCTCAGATGCAGTTGATACTGTTGCAGTATCCCGAATGAGAAGAGAACGTTTCCTACTACCCAACTCCCAAGGCCAGGATATGGAATATTATGGGAGAGAAACGCTATCCAAATCTGTCGCCGTTGTTGCACAGGGAGAGGGAGGGAGGGAGGTAGAGAGAGTCAAGAGGGCAGGCGGCGAGGGACGCACGGCAGTGAGCATTCCCTGCCAGCAGCGTCACGGCACTCGTCCACACGCTGGGTGCACATACCGTGTGCTGTGCTAAAATAAAATTCAGATTCGCCATAATCATGCGGAAAGGATCATCTGTTTCGGAAGAAAAGTCGCATGCTTAAAACGATATAATATATATGGAAAAATGTAGATCTATTTATATAATTTGGCTTTTGAGGGCCTACTGTATTCTGCTGTGAGTACATCCAGCGTATGATGTGCTGCGGCGGGACTCGGATGCTCAGTTGGATTCTGCGTCGCGCAGCGCCCACCGAGTGAAACCCAGGGTTGGAGGAGAGCTGTATATACCTTGCAAGACTTTTGCTGCCCTTGCTCATGGTAGCCAACTCAGCAGAGTGCAATTCTCTTCAGTGCTTGAGAATTTCTAAAGAATCGTGTGATGTGTACATCCATTTCATAGTTATTCTTCTTGAGTGACGTTGAATTCAAATGATACAGTACTCAGGTAGTACTGTACAGCAGTTATCTTCTTGATGCGGATTGCTATAGTCTCGCCCCCAAGTTCATTTTGATATGAGTCTGAAAGTTTCTAGTTCCTGGAATACTTTCGTGAGCTCAGTCGAAATTATGCCGAAATGTAAAAAATTTAAAAAATTCATTTCAGAATTGAACAAACATTCATTTCGGAATCTAAAAAATAAATAAACAAAATTTTCATCAGCACAAATCAAACGCCCGGATTTTTCCCTTCATTGGTATTATTTGAGGAAAAGCAAGAAAAACAAGAATAATGCCTACAATTTTAATTTTGACACTGAACTTCGTGAACGTATTTCAATGACCATGATTTCCATTACATTTATACAGTACTTCTGAGTAAGTTCAGTAATTCTGAGTTGAGTGAAGTTAATAATTCATCGACCTTTTATCCAGCAATCAACGTTGAAGTCAACATACCTATTTTAAGCTTGGAAAAATTACTATTCAAGTGGATAATACAGTATTTGGAAGATGAACTTGATGTAAGTAAGAAAAAAATAAGCAAAAATGTATTCTTTAGGACTGAGTATTTTTTTCCAGTCGGGATTCAGTTTCATGACTTCTGCACATGCTGACATACAGCACAAAGCTGCTAAACGTATTTTGGTGGAAAAATCTAAAATGAACGATTTGCTCTCATCATGAGGAAATAAATGCATATATCCAAGTTATCTTTTAGAACTTTTGAACCAGAAAAGCTGTAATCAGATCAAAGGAGAGGTCGATTAAAAATCTGAAACAATTCTTTCATGCGTTATAATTCTCGAATATTTCAAACATTACAGGGAATCTAACGGTAACAAATGATTTGTTCTCAAAAAAAAATAGAAGGGGGATACAAATTCACACGTTTTCGGAAATAATCGTCCTTCCGAAGAAATTCAATTTTCATTTCAGCCCGCATCAGAGCTTTCAGCATTTAAAATGTGCGTCATGCCGCAGTTTCCCGATTAGACAAAAACATCTGATCCGTTGTTTGACAAAGTTATCGAAACGATCACATACACAGTAAATGCACTGCAACAAAACGCCTTCTACTCAAGTGCACACATTTCATAAATTTCCATTACAGATACACAGTAGCAAGTACCATGTTCTCTCTATCGTCGTAATGATTTCGCTCACACACGTTCAAACATCAATATACAAATACTGTACAAGTGAACTCACGGGGTTCCAATAGGATGCTGTTCGACAGTCAAGTTGAAAATTGCATGTGAACGACTGCTGGCAGCATTCATTGCTGTCGCGCCAACAGCTCGTCGTTCGTTGCCTTTGGCCAATAAGTCCATCACTTGGCCAAAATACATTGCAACAGCATGGGTTCACAGTCAACAAGAACAGGTCCACCACCCAGAGGGGCTTCTCTCAAACCAATACTTTTTTCCGGGATTAAACGCCAGCAAATTCCCGGAACTATTATTCGTAGAGCTCCAGGTATGAAATACTAAGGGAAAATTCTTTGAAAGTTTCCACCAACTTCGTTCCAGGAATATTTTTGTGGATCTTAGTCGAAACTATGTAAACAAACAAGTACTTTTCCTCGCGAAAGTATTAAATTGGATTATCCAGTGTGGTACCTCTGCGGTAAGTAAGTCATTGCTGTGGAAACGATGGCGTTCAGCATAGCACGACCGAGTGTGCGTTTCGTCGCGAAACACGGCGGGTATCAATGTGAGTACCGTTTTTTTCATGGGTTGTAATTTCGGGTTCGTAATCTGAATGCCCTTTGTGACAAAAGGTGTCCGATCAGTGACGACGGTACCCGGTGAACCGAGTGGCCCAAAGGTAGTGACTTCTGATGTTCCCGGACCAAAGTCCAATGCTTTGCTGAAGGAACTGGGCAAAATCCAGGTAATTCCAGAACGGAATTTCGTGGAAAATCCTAAAATCCTTTCGTTTTTGTTGAGAATATACAGCCAGACCCCCAGATGCGGACATAATTGGTGCATCAAGAGTGTCTCTAAGTTGAGTCTTGTTTTCCCATAGACTTACATTATATAATTTTTGATTGGTGTTTTATGGAAGAAATATTCTTCAGAATTCCATGAAAAAATTTTTGTTGAATTGAATTTGATTCAGGGAATATCTTTTCAACCCAATAAGAACATCTGGAGTATAGAATAGCACAGTGAGACCCCCACATGTGGACGCCTTGACCTGCGGACAATTCGACATAGGGACACTTATTTTCCCAGAAAAAATCAATAAATAAGGCCCAACATGAGGACACTGACTAGACACAAGGACATTTTGTGATAAAATTGCAAATACATTTCAGGCCAAATTACAAGAAACAGACATTTCAAACCCTAAAATTGATGTGAGAAAAGTTCTTGGGCATTTCTCTCACCAAATTGCCATCCATTAAGCTAATTGAAAAAAATTCCCTCCAGCATAGAGGGACTTTTACTTTTTTCACTTGAATGTTATTTTTTGTAGATGCCAAAATTTAAGTTTACAGTACAGAGATACACTATTCAATGCTCCAAATGTTCTTATTGAGTTGAAAATGTGTTCACTAATTCAAATTCAAATGGCAAACAATTTTTTCGGGAATTCTGAAGAATATTTCTTCCACAAAACACCAATTAAAATTATACAATGTAAGTCAAAGGGAAAACAAGACTCAACTTAGGGACATTTCCACTTGGGGACACTCTTGATGCACCAATTATGTCTGCAACTCGGGGTCTCACTGTATACCACTGTACCGTTCATTGAAATGTTGGCATCTGTAAATATAACATCCAACTCACAAAGAGAAAAGTAAGTCCCTCTGTGGTATAGGTAATTTTTTTAAATTAGCTGAATGGATGGGAAAGTGATGGGAAAAGTACAAAATAATTTTTCTTGCATAGATCTTAGGGTGAGAAATATGTTTCTTGCAATTAAGCTTAATAAAAGTCAATTTTCCTCAAATTTATTTGCAGTTTTATCATGTAATGTCATCATGTCGAGTAAGTGTCCGTATGTCGGGCCGTTTTTGTGATTTTTAAAAATTGAAAAATAAGTGTCCCTAAGTCGAATTGTCCGCATGTTGGGGTCTCACTGTAATTTTACCAATTTTCAATAAATACAGCAAACAGGCGGTGTTGCCATGTTCATGGACTACAAGAAATCCATCGGGAATTACGCTGCAGACGTCGATGGCAATTTGTTGTTGGATTGCTTCACTCAAATCGCCTCCATCCCGCTGGGTTACAGTCATCCTGCCCTCATGAAGGTTGCTAAAGCTGAAGAAAACGCGGTGAGTGCAGAAAAAAATAACCAGCGATATTCCCGGAAGAACTTGAACCGTTATTTTGGAATAAAAGTACGGAAGATCGACCCAAGAAGGGCTTAAGCCTTTTCAATCCTCTTCGGCGGCATTCAGAAGTTTTGGCAAGACCCAGGCTTACCAACAGTATTTCCTTAAAAATCGGCAATTGGCCGCCTGGAAAATATCCGGCAGCCCTCACAATTTTAAAACTTTTTTCATTTTTATTTATCAAGGCCACAATTTTTGTACCATTTTATTTCATCACCCACGCAATGATTCATTTTTAAGTCACACTGGATTCCGGGTCCAGTCCAAGATGGGGCATGGCAACACTTCGGAAAAAACGACGTTAAAGAACAAATTCAGGACGTTTTTATCTGCTAATGAATTTAAATTTGTGATTTTTATTCCGTCTTGTGCGTTCGTATCCAGTAAATTTTGTTGAATGGATGGAGGTTAATTTTGTCGTACTTTTTACGGACTTATACAGCTCTTCAAAAATTTCAGACCACATGATTCAAATTTGTGTCTACCAAAGTTTTCCGGGTACCGTTAATTGTGAAAGCGCGAGTAGTTTTTGATTTAAAAAAGGATAATTTGGTCTCAAGCTCCATACTGACGAAAAAAAATCACAATTCTTCCACAAATTCGTCGACCCATAGACTGATGCGTCGTAAAATGAGTGAGGTATGAAAAAATCGCGTCAAGTCACTGATCATAAGGCTATGTGTGTAAAAATATTTTCCTGAATTACAGTAAAAAAATTCGAATCACATATTCCTTTCTATTGCTGAATTTTTCAATGCGAAACCGTTACTGTCAAGGTTTTCTTAGTCTTCCTTTTTGAAGCGGACTACAGTACTTGAAAATACAAAAGCAATAGTTGATGCCCTCCTGTTATCGTTATTTTAAAGGCAACCATGATATCCTTGTAATAAACCAGTCCATTCCATCAACAAATATTTCCGGATGCTGTCTGAATTTGTTTTGAATACAACCATCCGGTATAAACCTCTTCAACTGAAATGCTTCCGCCTCAAACCTCCATAACTCAAATTTTCTGGAGGTCTGGCTAATATTTTATTGACACATAAAAATGAAAATTGACGTGCTTTGAAAGGAAGGGAAAGACAATTTTGGGCAAATTAATCTTAGCCTTCAAGTTCTGCATCCTATGAACTCATTGTGGAAGCAATCTAAGACCCAGAATTTCACAAAGGAAAATTTCCTGCAATTATTCTCTCTTTTCCCTCCCCCCTATGCAAATGCCTGTTCCCCTAACTGGAAACTTTCCTGACTCAAAATTGTTTGCTAGTCCCAGTGAAGTTCAAATTAGAGAGGTTAAGCTGGAATTCACAGGTGGTCTAGAGCCCAGTGTTCCCCAACCTTATTTGTGACTGCAAACTGGAGAATTTCTATAACATTTTTGGTGGACCAGCAAATTCCCAAAAAATTGTCTGCTGACAGGCAGAGTTTCATAAAATGTGTAACAGACTGGAAAAAATTTTGCTTGACAGACTTAACAGCAGGTGTATAAAAGTTGTTGCTTCTTCCAAAAATGAAGTTGAGCACACATGAAGCAGCTATAGCTGAATGTCACCAAAAACTTAGAAAGGTGAACATTAAAATTATTCATTTTAGCAGGTAAAATCGTGTCTGAAGTACTGTCATTAGGATAAAAGCCAACTTTCATGTTTCATCAAATGCTTTCAACTGCCTGTCTTTCGAAAGTTTTAGAAAATAACAGAATTCATCGCAACTTTCAATAAGTTGTATGCTGAAAATTTTCTTCAGCATAATTGATTAAAAAAAATTAGCAATGAAGTCTTATCTTCATCTGAAATGTCTGAAAGACAATGACAGTTGAAATAATTTGATTGAAAAAGGAAAGCTGGCGTTTCTCCTAATAACACTTCAGACAAATTTTCATATGCTGGTAGAAATTGTTTCAAATTGCATTCTGAGAAACCTTTGTTCAAGTTCACTTTTCTGATTTTCTGAAGAGATCCCACCATAACAGCTGCTTCATTGGTTCTCAATTAAATGTTTGCAGAAAAAAATTAATTGTTAATGTCTGCCATGAAGTCTCTCAATCAGCATTTTTTGAGTCTGAAAAACTCTTCCAAAAATTTGCCAGTCTGCAAACATTTGTATGGAAAATTGCTAGTCTTCAGACCCAAAAAGGTTGGGGAACACTGGTAATCAGAATCCAACTAAATTAATCATTGAATCTCCAATGAGACGACATTCTGACAAGAGAATATGACTCGGTTTGACATAATTACATTTCAGGCCATTTTCGTGAACCGGCCCGCGTTGGGCATGTACCCAACTGCCGACTGGCCACAAGTGCTTCAAAGGACCTTGATGTCAGTGAGTGAGGCATTTGTCGACTTTCAAATCAAGTGCATGGTTACCCGAGTGTGATTGTGTGGTGCAGGTGGCCCCCAAGGGACTGGAGGAAGTCATCACCATGGCTTGTGGGTCGTGCTCAAACGAGAATGCTTACAAGTGCTTGATGTTCACACTGGCGGACAAGAAGCGAGGCGGAGCAGATTTCCCGCAGATCGATCTGGACACCTGCATGATTAACCTGCCCCCTGGCTCCCCGAACTACTCCATCTTGTCCTTCAAAGGTTTGAAAGAAAAAAAAAACTATCCCTATAGGGTACTTTCCTGTTATCTCTGTACCTTCCCTTTGACAAATGTAACCTGACCTAACCTAACTTCACCCAACCACCTCCCAAAATCAGTTTCTGCTTTCTTTGGGTTTCTGCTTGTTTCAGCAGAATGCGGAAAAATAAAATTCACAGTTTTTGGTAGGTCATCGTGATTATGAACTCATCCTAAAGATTTGTCTGGATGGTAGTGCGGTCTAGGAATGAGGTACATAGATAACAGGAAAGTACCCCCTATAGTTATACTGTACAGTATAGAACTAAACCTGAAGAGAAAAAGAAGGGGAAAAAAGAGAAGTCTTTGATGAATCTCCTAGAACATTTGAACCATCCAGTTGGAAGAAACTCTGTGTTTGCTTGAATACATTTGCACCTTCAAGACTAGCTCTTTGATTTTGGTGCAAAATTCACCAGAAACTCCCTTATTGCATGTTAGGAATAGAATTGGAAAAGGTTTGAAGAGTTTGACTTTGAACCTTCTTTTGATATTTTAAAATAAAGTTGGAACAACAATCAGCGGGGCTGCGGCCGGGGTGCTTGACACCCTAGTGTAAGGTTGATATATTTTTGAGGTTTCAAGGATTTTTCTGCAACAGCAGATTTTGCAAGCAGTCTTTTGCGCAAGACAAACCAGAAGCAACTGATGATCCAATACAAAGTCCATATTTGCTATTCAAACATATTTCATTCTATAATAATTTGTCCCTGAACAGTCTTATCCATTCAGAAGGATTTCCCCAAGAATTCAGAATCCTGTGGGAACTTGAGGTTGTACTTGGTCCCACCGGATCCCAGACTTTCCCAAAGTTTTGCCATTTTTACTGGCGCCAATATAACCTTGTTTTAACTCCATTGCCTACTTCAATTTCCAACATTGCATAGGAAATCCAAATATTTTTCTTCCACTAAATGATAAATTGTATCATATTGATTTTATTATAACAAAGTTTAAACTTTTCAAGTTAAACCAAGTTATGGAGGTGCCTAGGAATGGGAACAAGCAAAAGAAAAATTGTAGGAACTTGTAATTGATGACATTCTGGGCCTTGAACTTCTTCTTGAATGGGTTGGCAGAATGCATAACTTTGAGACAAGGTTTCCATTCCCCAATAAACCTTTCACTTCCTTTCTATAAGCACCAAGTTAAATCTTTATTGCTTTTCTCGTTCCTGTGTCAATAAAATAAACTGTGAACGAGGTTTGAGGAGGAAAGCCTTTGAGTTAAAGAGGTTTTTAATGTTTTGTTTCTATAGGAATTCTGACAGGGACTTGGAAGAAAATTCAACACAAGGAGGTACTTGAATTAAGGAGGTTTGAGTTGTCAAATTGAACAGCATAAAATAACATAAAGCATTAAAATAGGATATGAACAGAACAGGATTTTCTTTTCAGATTTTCACCCAAGAGTAATTTTTACTCACACCAATGTGGTTGCACAATTTATTTTTTATTTTTAAAAATGTATACCCAGATACCAGGTGAACCCCACTTTTCTGCCTTGATTTTCCTTAAAAAAGAAAAGAAGTTTGTACATGGTATCCAAGTAAACATTACATTCATTGCATTTTTTCAATGCTTAATAGAACAAAGCACAATTGATACTTTTTGTCTCCTCAAAATAATTGGCATGGCTATAGTAGGTGTCTGCATGCTTTCTTTCAATGGGGCTTCCAATAGAGATTTGTTCCATTTATGTATGGCTTTGAATGAATGAGAAACAATGAGTCAAGCTTCTCAAGCAGTGAAATTTCTTTGCTCACTCCACATTTCTTGTTAATTGTCCCAAGATTTGTTAGATAAGATGACAAAGAGAATCATAGTGAATGTGCTGACAATTGACTGCACTTTTTTTTGCTTTTCTATTTTGGCGCTCCATTAGTCAAAATCTCTCAAATGTGGAGT